>JAQZBX010004345.1:0-61440 GCA_029593785.1 Cabassous unicinctus | reverse complement strand
ACAAGGGTGAAAGTCTTGGAGAAGAGTTTAGAAATGAATATTATTAGAAAGGGTAAATTAAAGGTTAAAAAGATAGACAATAGTATGATATGACAACAGAAACTCAAAGTCAAAATGGATGAAATAAGTAATGCATTTACAGTAATAACATTGAATGTTAATGGCTTGAATTTCCTAATCAAAAGACATAGACTGATAGAATGGATTAAAAAAGAAAAAAAGCTGTTTATATATTGTCTGCAAGGGATCCACCTCAGATGTAATGACACAACCAGATTAAAAGTGAAAGGTTGGAACAATATATTCCATGCAAATAATAAGCAAAAAGAGTTGGAGTAGTGATACTAATATCAGACAAAATAGATTTTAAATGCAAAACTGTTATAAGGGATGAAGAAAGTCATTATATATTTAAAAAGGGAAATTCAGCAAGAGGAAAAACTATACTAAATATTTATGTATCTAACTTGAATGCTCCAAGATACAGCGTCACACACTGGCAAAGTCGAAGGGAGAAATAGATGTCTCTAAAATAACAGTTGGAGATTTCAATGCACCACTCTCAGTATTGGGTAGAACACCTGGACAAAGGATAAATAAAGAAACAGAGTTCTTGAATAATATGATAAATGAATTACCCTAAAAGACATCTATTGAACATTGTACCCCTAAACAGTAGGATATACCTTATTTTCAAGTGCCCATGGATCCTTTTCCAAGATAGACTATATGTTGGATTACAAAATAAGTCTCAATAAATTTAAAAAGATTGAAATTATTAAAAAAACACTTTCTCTGACCAAAATGGAATAAAGCTAGAAATCAATAATGGGTGGAAAAAGGGAATATTCACAATATAGAGAGTCAAAACAACATAATCAGTGGGTCAAAGAAGAAATTCCAAGAGAATTCAGCAAATATCTTGAGATGAATTAATATGAGAACACAACATATCAAAACCTATGGGAAAATGAAAAGTCAATGCTGAGAGGGTAATTTATAGCCCTCAATGCTTACATTAAAAAAGAAGAAATACTAAAATTGAAGACCTAACTACACACCTGGAGAAACTAGGAAAAGAACAGCAAACTATTCCCAAACCAAGCTGAAGGAAAGAAAAAGTAATTATCAGAGAAGAGATAAATGAATTCAAGAACAAAATAATAATTGAGAGAATAAACAAAACTAAAATTTGGTTCTTTGAGAAGAACAACAAAATTCACAAAACCTTAGCCAGACTGACAAAGAAAAAAGAGAGAAGATGCAAATAAATACAATCATTATTGAGAGGGGTATCATTACCACTGACACCATAATAATAAAAGAGATCATAAACAGATACTATAAACAACTGTATGCCAAAAAACTAGAAAATGTAGACAATATGGACAAATTCCTAGAAACACACAAACCACCTACACTGACCCTAGAAGAAATAAAAGACCTCAACAAACCAATCACAAATGAAGAGATTGAAACAGTTATCGAAAACTTCCCAAAGATGAAAAGCCTGGGACTAGATGGCTTCACACGTGAATTCTACCAATCATTCAAAGATGAACTAATATTGATCTTGTTCAAGCTCTTCCAAAAAACTGAACAGGTAAGAATGTTGCCCAACCCATTCCATGAAGCTAGCATCACCCTAATACCAAAACCAGATAAAGATACTATGAAAAAAGAAAATTACAAATCAATATCTCTAATGAATATACATGCAAAAATCCTCAACAAAATGCTTGCAAACAGAATCCAAAAGCACATTTAAAGAATTTATACACTGATCAAGTGGGTTTTACCCCAGGCAAGCAAGGGTGATTTAACACAAGAAAATCAATTAGTGTAACAAACCAATTGATCAATTGAAGAAGAAAAATGACATGACCTTCTTCATTGATGCAGAAAAGGCACTTGACAAAATACAGCACATTTTCTTGTTAAACACATTCCAAAAGAAAGGAATAGATGGATGCTTTCTCAATATGGTAAAGTGCATATATTAAAAACCTACAGCTAGCATTGTACTCAAAGGTGAAAGATTGAAATCATTCCCTCTGAGATAAGGAACAAACCAAGGATGCCCACTGTCACCATTATTATTCAATTTTGTGCTAGAAGGTCTAGCTAGAGCAATTAGGCTAGACAAAGAAATAAAAGGTACCCAAATACAAAAGAAAGGTAAAACTTTCTCTATTTACTGAAGATATGATCCTATATCTAGAAAATCCTGAAAAATCCACAACAAAGCTCCTAGAATTAACAGACAAGTTCGGCAAAGTAGCAGGATACAAGATTAATATGCAAATATCAATAGTATTTCTATACAGTACTGATGTGCATTCTGAGGAGGAAATCAGAAAAAAAATCTATTTATAATAATGATTAAAACAATCAAATATTTGGGAAAAAACTTAATCACGGGCATAAAAACCCTGTATTCAGAAAACTGCAAAACATTGCTAAAAGAAACCAAAGAAGACTTAAATAAATGGAAGGACATTCCATGTTCATGGATTGGAAGACTAAATATTCTTAAGACATTAAATCTACCCAAACTAATTTACAGAGTCAATGCAATCCCAATATAAATCAGCACAGTTTTGTTTTGTTTTGTTTTGTTTTTTGGCAGAAATTGGAAAGCCAATAATTAAATTTATTTGGAAGGGTAAGAGGCTCCAAATAGCAAAAAATGTCTTAAAAAAGAAAAATGAAGTTGGAGTACTCTCAATTCTGACTTCAAAGCATATTGCTTAGCTGTGGCCATAAAAAGAGCATGGTTCTGGCATGAGAATAGATGGATTGACTACTAGAACTGAATCAAGAACTCAGAAATTGACCCTCACATCTACAGTCGAGATTTTTGACAAGGCTATTAAGCCCTCTTAGCTGATCCAGAACAGATTATTCAACAAATTGTGCTGGGAAACCTGGATATCCATATCCAAAAGAAATAAAGAAGACCCCTACCTCACACCCTATAGAAAAATTAACTCAAAATGGATCAAGACCTAAATATAAAAACAACAACCATAAAACTTCTAGAAGTAAATGTAGGAAAACATCTTCAAGATCTTGTGGTAGGTAGTAGTTTCTTAAACATTACATGCAAAGCATGAGCAACAAAAGAAAAGGTAGTAAATGGGACCTCTGCAGATTTCAATGCTTTTGCACCTCAAAGGATTTTGCCAAAAGGGTGAAAAGGCAGCCAACTCAATGAGAGAAAATATTTGGCAATCATATATCTGATAAAGATTTAATATCTATGATATATGAAGAGATCATACAATTCAACAATAAAAAGAAAAACTATCCCATTGAAAAATGGGCTAAAGACTTGAAAAGACAACTGTCCAAAGAAGAAATACAAATGTTGAAGAAACATATGAAAAAATGTTCAACATCAATAGTGATTAGGGAAATGCAAATCAAAACTACAATGAGATTCATTTCACACGTGTTAGACTGGTCACTAGTAAAAAGTCAGAAAGCTGCAAATGTTGGAGAGGATATGGAGAGATAAGAATGCTTATTCACTGTTGGAGGGAATGTAGAATGGTACAACCACTGTGGAGTACTGTTTGGCCGTTCCTAAGGAAGTTGAATACAGACTTGCCATGGAACACTGCAATACTTCTGCGAGGTATGTACCCAGAAGCACTGAGAGAAGTAACACAAATAAACATCAGCACACCAATGTTCACAGCAGCGTCATTCATGATAGCCAAAATTTGGAAGCAATACAGGTGTCCATCAACTGGTGAATGGATAAACATATTGTGAAGTATACACACAATGGAATATTATGCAGCAATAAGAAGAAATGAAGTCATGAAACATATGACAACATGGATGAAACTGGAGGACATTATGTTGAATGAAAAAAGGACAAATACTGTATGATTGCCCTATCATGAGCTAAATATATTATATGAAATATAAATATATTATGTGAAATATGAACATGGGTAAATTTTGCATATATGCAAAAAATATACTTTCTTTGAAGGTGAACAAATGCAGGTTAATATTACAAAACGTTAATATCAGGCAAAAAAGATTTATGAATTGAAGGAGACCATACACAGAGTGTTATATATTTTATGATTCCATTTATATAAAATGTAAATATAAATCAATTTATAAAGATGAAATTTAATCAGTGGTTATGTAGGCTGGGGAAGGAATGCTAAGGGTGTGAAATCTCTTTTTGGAGTAATGAAATTGTTCTAAAATTTTTGAGATGATGAATGTACAACATTGTGATTATACTGAAAGCCATTGGTTATACACCTTGCATAGATTATATGGTATGTGAATATATCTAAATAAAACTGCTAATAAACAAATAATTGGCAAGAATAGACAGAAATAGCAGCTATGTACAGCAGGGGAGTAGAGAGACTGAGAGGTGAGGAATTTTCTTGTTAGTTTTTCTTTTTTGTTTGTTATTATTATTAGTGAAAATGAAAATGCTTTAATAATGATTAAAATTATGAACACACAACTATGTGATTATACCACATACCATTGATTGTACACTTTATAAATTGTGTGCTTTATTAATATGTATCAATAAAATTGATTTGTTTTCTAAAAAAAGATACTTTCAGATTATAGCCTCTGTTATATGTGTGCAATTTATTCAATGCTGTGTGTAGTGGATAGCATCTCATCTAGTCTTTCTAGATTTTTAGAAGTGCACAAAATAGAAAATTTAGATACTATAAAATGACACCTCTTCTTTTTTCCTGTTAATTCATAGGAATGCTGTATTTTAGGAATGGAATTGTTAAACTTGGTCTCTTGAAGAAGTGTACTGACTGTTCAGTAGGCAGTGGGATAGAATGGGGGAAAGAAGGAAGTGTGCTCTGTGCCCATGAGATATTAAACAAGTTCAGGTTGCCTAAACCTTGTTCTATATGTGCATTTTAGTTAAAAATCCTGTGTATGTAAAGGACAAACAAGTCCTAATGCCCAAAGTATGTAAAGAGTGTGAGTTATAAAATAACTCTCTTTAAAAATATTTTATTTTTTAATTTATTGGAAGGACTATCTTCTGGGAATGCTTTGTTAAAGCATTTTTTAGTATTTAGTTATTGGGATGGTAGAAGAAAGGGAAGAGGATGAGTGAAGGGAAGGGCTTTTTTCTAGTATCTCCATTTCAAGAGGAGAGGTTTGGAATATAACTATAGCTCTATACGCATATTTTAAATCAAATACCTATGTTTACTCTGGACAAAGTTCATTCTTTATTTTGTGACATTCAAGCATTATATATGTTTTGAGGTAAAAATGGATGATAAAAAGTAGAGCTAGTAAATAAATCAAGTTCTAAATATCTTTTTGTTATAATTAACAGAAAAGATGCAAATTGAAACTTGGAATTGTTAAACCAGCTGTAAGCAATGCACATCAGGGCATGTTCACTGGATTGGTAATGGAGGGGAAGAAGGAAGTGCAAGAGAGGGTATGAATGCAGAATATTCACAGTTACATTTTGATGATAACCATTGATGTGGGCAAATCTGTATTGACTGTACTATATGAATACTTTGTTAAATTATTCAATGGAACCATACTTTCTCATTAATATTTAATAGTATAGATCCAATAATGAGTCCTTTTAGAAGCATTATATTTATTATACTCTTGCTTTATGTCTCATTTTAAACTGAACATTAAGGGCAAATGGTATTTTAATTGTAATTCTGTCAACATCTTTGATCAGATGTCTGTTGTCATTTTTGTCTTTTACGTGATTTTTCGTCCAAAGAAAGGTGGGATTACATTTTCCCTAGTTGAATTAGTTGGGTGTATTGTTGGATATCAAAATATTTATGACTTTGGGAACTTCAATCGTAAATATCAGTGAGGTGTGAGAAAAGGTGATGCATGCTGTATGACATCAATCACGTAAAATGTATGTCCAGTTGTGTGTATACACAAGCGAGGATTTTGAAGGACATGTCAAACTGTAAACTGCTTGTGATTATGGATGATTGTTGTGGTCTTTGTTCCTTATATTTTTCAGTTTTCTTTAAAGCACACACTAACTTTTAAAGTTTGAAAAATGTTATGAAAAAATAAAATGAAACAAACTTTAAGATGGAGATATATTCCTTTATCACACAAAGGAAAGTTAAATCGAGCAGTATGTGCCTGATATGGGGATGCCTAGTAATTAGGGATAAAAGGTTCTTTTAATTTTTTTAAGAGAAGTTGTAGGTTTACAGAAAAATAATGCATAAACTGCAGACTTCCTATATCATCCTATTATTGACATCATGCTTTAATGTAGGGTGTTTGTCACAATTCATGAAAGAATATTTTTATAATTATCCTATTAACTACAGTCTATTTTTTAAAATACAGCTCACTGTTTGTGTGGAGCAGTCCTATGTTTTGTGTTTTGTATTTTTTATATTTTTATTCTAGTAACAATTATACCTCCTAAAATTTCCCCCTGTAGCCACATCCCAATAAATGATTAAATGCCATTAATTACATTCACAATGTTGTGCTACCATCACCACCATTCTTTACCAAAAATTTAAAATCAACCCCAAAAGAAACTATGCACAATTTAAACATTAACTCCACATACACTACCCCCAACTTGGCCTCTGGTAACCAATATTATAGATTCTGATTCCATGAGTTTGCTTATCCTAATTATTTTGTAGCAGTGAGAACATGCGGTACGTGATCTTTGGTGTCTGTCTTACTTCACTCAACATGATGTCTTCAAGGTTCATCCATGTCACATATATCAAGAGTTCATTCCTTTTTATGACTGAATAATATTACATTGTGTATATAGACTACATTTTATTTAGCCATTCATCAGTTGATGATTCTTGGGTTGTTTTCACCTTTTGGTAATTGTGATTAATGTCACTATGAATAGAGTGTGCAAATATCTTTTTGATTCTCTGCTTTCATTTCTTTTGGGTGTATATCTAGGAGTGGGATTGCCAGGTCGTACAGTAATTCTATGCCTAACTTTCTGAGGAATTACCAAACTGCCTTCCACACTGGCTATACCATTTACATTTCAACCAACAATGAACGAGTATTATTATTTTTCCACATCCTCTCCAACACTTGTGATTTTATGTTTTTTTAACAGTAGCCATTCTATTGTGTGTGAAGTGTTATTACATTGTGATTTTGATTTGTGTTTCCCTAATAGCTAATGATGTTGACAGTTTCATATGCTTTTTTTAACATTTGTATATCCTTTTTGGAGAAATGCCTTTTTAAATTTTTTGCCCACTTTTTACATCTTCTGTTTTTTCCTTTTTATGGTTGAGTTCTATGATTTCTTTAGATATTCTGGATATTAAAAACTTATCAGATATGTGATTTCCAAATACTTTCTCTTATTGAGTAGGTTGTCTTTTCACTTTCATGATAAAGTCCTGTGAGCACAAATTTTTTTTATTTTGATTAAGTCCTTTGTTTTTTTCTTTTATTGCTTGTGTTTTGGATAAAAAGTCTAAGAAACCATTGCCTAACACAAGGTCCTGAAGATACTTCCCTAGGTTTTTGTCTAGGAATTTTATAACCTGGTTCTTATATTTATTATTTGATCCACTTTGAAAAAATTTTTAAATATACTTGGGAAAAGGGTTGCCTCTCATTGTATTGCATATGGGTAGCCTGTACTTTCAGCACCATTTATTGAAGAGATAATTCTATCCCAACTAAATAGGATTTACAGTCTTTTCAAAATTCAATTGGCAATTTCTCAAAAATGGGGGAGAAAGAGATGGTCGGGCACAGACTTCAGCTATTGATTAGTAAATTTGGCTGGCTAATGTGCAGTCCTAAGAAAAGCCACAGTTTGAAACTGTTCAAGTCAGAAAGAGGCTAGTAGCCACCAATTTGCAAGAGGGAAAGTGGGATTGATTGAAAATCACAGTAGGGACCAACTTCTTTCGACCCAGATTGAACTGCAGCCCTAGCCTAGGCTCCATCCCCAACTCTTACATGGATGAAGCTGGGGGTCCTGCCCCAGCCTCTATAGGGAACTACAGGTGCTTTAGACCCACACAGACTAAATTGGTGGGCAAACCTTTGAATACATTCCCAACCCCAATAAGATAGAAATGGACATGATTCCTCAATCTCTCCAGGCAACTGTAAGTGTTTTCAGCCCACACTGACTGGAGTGTTGGGCACTCCTGTGGTTCTATCCCCACCCCTGACAGTGCAGAAGTGACAGTGTCCTCAGCCTATCTGGGCAACTGCAGCCACTTTCAGCCTGAATGAACTAGACTGTTGGACACATCTCTGATGACTCCATTCCCTCCCCTGACAGGGCAGGAAGATGGATAGTGTGCCTTCAGCTTCTCCGGGCAGCTGTAGCCACTTTCAGTCCACAAGAGCTAGATTATTGGACACATCTGTGGCTCCATCCCCACCCCTGGCAGAGCAGGAAGAAGGACTGTACTCCTTCAACCTCTCAGGGTAAAAACAACCACATTTGGCTCAAACAAACTAGATTATTGGACACATCCTTGGCTCCATTCCTACCCTTGATAGGAGAGGAGGGGGAAAGAGTTTCCCCAGCCACACAGGGAACTGCAATCACTTTAGGCTTGCAGAGACTAGATAGCTGGGCACAATGAAGATACCATCCCCTCTCCAGGTAGGGAAGGCAGGGGCTTGGAGCTTCATCAGTCTTTCCAGGCAACTACAGTTGTCTTGGCCTACACAGCTTGGATTACTACACACAGCAGTGGCTCTGTCCTCACCACTGACAAGGGGGAAAGATGATACAAGTTTCATCAGTTCCTAGGGCAATGTGAGTAACTCCAGCTTCCACCGGTTACAGTACCAACCACATCCTCGACTCCTATTCTACAACCAGCAAGGAAGAAAGGGCAAGAAACAGATGAAAACTGGTGAAAAAATTGATTAGCTAAACCTGAGCCATGATAAAGTACCAAATTAAGGTGAACCAAATATCAAAGAGGAGCTGTAGCACAAAGTAATTAAAATAGAAAGCTCTAGACTAAAGAGAGAAAAGGGATCAAAAATAAGGAGTTGAGACAACTAATTATACATGTTCAAACAAATCTCTGTAATGAATTCAATGAGATGGCTAAAGAGTTTAAGAACATCAACAAGACACTGGGTGAGCACAAAGAAGAATTTGGAAACATACATAGAAAAATTGTAGATCTTATGGGAGTGAAAGTCACAATAAATGAAATAAAAAATATACTGGAGGCATATAACTGCAGATTTAAAGAGGCAGATAGAAGTAACAGTGAACTTAAAAACAGAGACTCTGAAAGTGAACATACTAAATAACTAATAAAGAAAAGAATGGAAAAAATTGAAGAGGGCCTCAGGGAAATAAATGGCAGCAAGGAACCTGCACACATACATGTCATGGGTGTCCCAGAAGGAAAAGAGAAGGAAAGAGGGGCAGAAAGGATATTTGAGCAAATAATGGTAGAAAATTTCCTAACCCTATTGAAGGACATAGATATCTATGTCCAAGAAGCACAACATACTCCCATCTGAATAAAACTGTATAGACCTACTCTGAAACACATACTAATCAGAATTCCATATGCCAAAGATAAAGAGAATCTTGAGAGCAGCAAGAGAAAAGTGATTTTTCATCACATACAGTGGATGCCCAATAACATTAAGTGCTGATTTCTCATCAGAAATCATGGAGGCAAGAAGGCAGTAGTATGATATATGTAAGACACAGAAAAAGAATCACTGCCAGCCAAGAATCTTATATCCAACAAGATTGTCTTTCAAAAATGAAGGGAAGTTTAGAATATTCACAGATAACAGAAGCTGAGAGTTTATAACAAAGAGACCAGCTTTGCAGGAAATACTAAAGGAAGTGTTACAGCCTGTATGGAAAAGACAGGAGACAGGGATTTGGGAGAGAGTATAGAAATGAAGATTTTACTTTTCACTAAAAGTTTTAAAAGAATGGTGAAAGCAAGATAGGATAGATAAAACCCAAAGATCAAAAAAAGTGAAGTAAGAACTGCCTTTACAATAATAATATTGAATGTTAATAGATTAAGCTCCCTAATCAAAAGACACAGACTGGAGAAATGGATAAGAAAATATAAGCCATTTATATGCTGTCTACAAGAGAGTCACCTTAGACACAAGGATACAAATAGACTGAAAGAAAAAGTCTGGGAAAATTATTTCATGCATGCAAAGGTAGTAACAACAACAACAAAAAGTGGAGTAGTTATACTTGTATCAGATGAAATAAACTTTTAAAGCAAAGCTGTTATTAGAGACAAGGAAGGTCATTACATGCTAATAAAAGGGGGAAATCTCCAGGGAGAAACAACAATCATAAATTTATATGCACCTAACCAGGATGTCCAAAATTATATGAGGCAAACACTGGCAAAACATAAGGGAGAATAGATTTCTCTATAGCAATCATTGGAGACATCAATACACCACTCTCATCACTGGATAGACCATCAGGGCAGAAGATCAATAAAGAAATAGAAATACACCCAATAGACCTATACAGAACATTGCACCCCATAACAGCAGGATATATATTCTTCTCAAGTGCTCATGGATCTTTCTTCAGGATAGACTATATGTTGTGTCACAAAGCAAATCACAGTAAGTTTTAAAAACTTGTTCATAGTGGAATAAAGCTGGAAATCAACAACAGACAGAAAAAGGGAAAATTCACAAATACATGGAGATTGAACAAAACACTATTAAAGACTCAGTGGGTCAAAGAAGAAATTGCAAGGGAAATCAATAAATATCTCAAGACAAATGAAACAAGAAAACAACATGTAAGAACCTATCAGATGCAGTGAAAGCAGTACCAAGATGGAAATTTATAGCCCTCAATTCTTACATTAAAAAAGAAGAAAGAGCTAAAATCAATGACTTAACTAAACAGCTGGGAGAACAAGAAAAAGAACAGCAAGCTCTGCCCAAAGAAAGCAGAAGGAATGAAATAGCAACAATTAGAGCAGAAAGAAATGAATTTGAGAACAACAACAACAACAACAACAATAAAATAGAGAAAATTAACAAAACCAAAAGGTGTTTCTTCAATAACATCAACAAAATTGAAAAACACTTAACTAGATTGACCTAGAAAAAAGAGAAAAGAAGCAAAGGAATAAAATCAGAAATGAAAATGGGAACATTACTACTGACCCTAAAGAAATAAAAGAGATCATAAAAGGATACTATGAACAACTATATGCAAATGTAGATGAAATGGAAAAATTCTTAGAATATATGAACAACCTACACTGACCCTAGAAGAAATAGAAGACTTCAACAAACAAATAACAAGTGAAGAGATTGAAACAGTCATCAAACAACTTCCCAAAATGTAAAGCCCAATATCAGGTGGCTTCACAGGTAAATTCTACCAAGCATTCAAAGAAGAATTAAAACCAATCTTACTCAAACTCTTCCAAAAAAATTAAACAGGAAGGAATGCTACAAAACTCATTCAATGAAGCCAATATCACCCTAATACCAAAGCCAAATACAGATATTATGAAAAGGAAAATTAGAGACCCATTTCCCTAATGAATACAAATGAAAATATCCTCAAGTAAATACTCACTAATTGAATCCAATAACAGATTAAAAGAATTATTTATTCATCATGATCAAGTGGGTTTTATCCTAGGTATGCAAAGGTGGCTCAACACATGAAAATCAATCAGCATAATACACCACATTAATAAATCAAAGAAGGAAAATCGCATGATCATTTTGATTGATGCAAAAAAAGGCATTTGACAAAAATCTTGCATCCTTTCTTGATAAAAACACTCCAAAAGATAAGAATTGAAGGAAACTTTCTCAACATAATGAAGGGCATATATGAAAAACTCACAGCTAACATTGTACTCAATGTTGAAAGACTGGAAGCTTTCCCTCTGAGATTGGGAACAAGATAAGGATGCCCACTGTTGCTATTGTTGTTCAATGTAGTGCTGAAGGTTCTAGCTACAGCAATCAGACAAGATAAAAAAATAAAAGGCATCCAATATTGGAAAGGAAGAAGTATAATTTTTGTTATTTGCAGATGATATGTTCCTATACCTAGAAAATCCCCCCAAAATCTACAACAAAGCTACTAGAACTAATAAATAAATTCAGCAGAGTGGCAGGATACAAGGTAAATATGCAAAAATCAGTAGTATTTCTATACATTAGTAATGAGCAATCTGAGGAGGAAGTCAGGAAAAAAATTCCATTTACAATAGTGACAAAAAGAATCAAATATCTAAGAATAAACTTAACCAAGGATGTAAAGCACTTCTATTCAGAAAACCACAATACATTGCTAAAAGAAATCAATGAAGACATAAATAAATGGATGGATATTCCATTTTCAAGAATGGGAAGACTAAATATCATTAAGATGTCAATTATACCCAAATTGATATACAGATTCAATGCAATCCCAATAAAAAATTCCAAAGGCATTTTTTAAAAGAGATGGAAAACCCAATTATCAAGTTTATTTTGAAATGTAAGGGGCCCTGAATAGCCAGAAGCATCTTCAAAAGGGAAAACAAAGTTGGAGGACTCTATCCTCTGGACTTTAAATCATATTATGTAGCTACAGTGGTAAAAAATAACAACAACAACAACAACATTGTACTGTCATAAAGATAGACATACAGACCAATGCAACTTAATCTAGAACTCAGAAACAGACCCTCACATTTATAGTCAAGTGATTTTTGACAGGGCTGTCAAACCCACCCAGTTGGGGCAGAGCAGTCTATTCAACAAATGGTGCTGGGAGACCTGGATATTCATATCTAAAAGAAAGAAATAGGACCCCTACCTCACACCTTATTAAAAAATTTACTCAAAATGGATCAAAGATCTATATATAAAAGTAAGAACCATAGGAGAACAAGTGTATCTCAGTGGTTGAGCACCTGTTGCCCATGTGAGAGGTCCTTGGTTCAATCCCCAGTACCTCCTTAAAAAAGAAGGTGGGGGAGTAAGAACCATAAAACTCCTAGAGAAAATGTAGGGAAACATCTTCAAGACCTGGTGGTAGGTGTTGGTTTCTTAAACCATACACCAAAAGCATGAACAATGAAAGAAAATGGATAAATGACACCTCAAGTTTAAACACTTGTGCTTAAAAAGACTTTGTCAAGAAGGTGAAAAGACAACCTATTGATGGGAGAAAATATTTGGAAACCACATATCTGACAGGGGTTTGATTTCCATGCTATATAAAGTAATCATACAACTCAACAATGAAAGAGCAAGCAATCTAATTAGAAAATGAACCAAAGACTTAAATTAACATTTCTCCAAAGAGGAAATAAAATGGTGCAAACGCACAAGAAAAAAATTCAATATCACTAACTATTAGGGAAATGCAAATCAAAGCTAAGTGATATCCTCCAACACCTCACAGAATGGCCATTATTTAAAAAAAAACAAAACCAGAAAACAACAGGTGCTAGAGAGGATGTGGAGAAATAGCAAACATCCTTCCCTGTTGATGGGAATGTAGAATGGTGCAGCCTCTGTGGAAGACAGTTTGTCCGGTTCCTCAGAAAGCTAAATACAGAACTGCCATATGATCCAGCAATCCCTCTACTAGGAATATATCCAGGAGATCGGAAAATAGTGACACAGACATTTGCACATCAATATTCATAGTGGCATTATTATTCACAATTGACAAAAGATGGAAACAACCCATGTATTAATCAACCAATGAATGAATAAACAAAATATGGTACATACATATGATATAAATCTATGCTGCTGAAAGAAGAAATGAAATTGGGACACATATGATAACATGGATGAAACTTGAGGACATTATGTTAAGTGAAATAAATCAGATACAAAAGAAATATTGTATGGTGTCACTAATATGAACTAAATATGAAGAATAAGTGCATAGAGTTAAAAACGTGTATAGGTTCCTAGGAGATAGAAAGAGAACTGAGAAGGGGTACTGACACTTAATATATGTAAATATTCATTAGCTTGATTGTAAAAGTGTGGAAATGGATAGAGTTGATGGTAGCACATTATAGTGTGCATAAACTATACATTTGATTTATAAATGTGATTGTGGCTGAAAGGGGTAGTCTAGGGATGTAAATGCCAATTGATAGAAAGCTAGAGAATAATCTAGGGACTCAATAATATAGTGAACCCAGAGGGGCATAAGAATTTTGGTTAATAGTACAAATACAAGAATGTTTTTCTATGAACTAGAACAAATGTAGGTCACTATTATAAGGTGGTATGAATATAGTGATGCAACGGAAAAATACAATTAATGTAACTTATGGACAATAGTTAATAACAATATTGTAATATTCTTGCATCAATGTCAAAGGAGGTACTAAATCAATGCTAAGTGTCAATAATAGTGAGGTATTGGATTTTTCTTTTAGACTAAGGAAAACATTCAAAGGTTTACTGGGGCAGTGACTGCACAACTATGTGATGAAAGTGAAAGCCACTGAGTGTACACTTTGGATAGAATGTACATGCAAGATAGTGCATAACACAGAGAACAATGTGGTGGAAGGTGTAGCTGGCCAACTATCTGGCAACACAGAACAGGTAACAAACAGAAGGAAATCTCACAAGTGGTGTCTTTGATCTTTTGAAGTATGGACAACCATTTTGCAAGGATTAATCACAGGGTTGGCACAAGCTATAGACACTGAAAATTTCATTCTGTACAGTTATAATCAATGTAACTATAACAAAAAATAAAAAAATACAAAGTGAAAAATATAACCTCACAAAATAAACACATGCCTGAAGTACATAACACATTCAATATGTGCTGCCTGATTATTAGTGATTTTGACCAAGCTACTTGTGTTGAAAATTTGTTGACCATGATGTCAGCCATGTTTTTAAGTAACCAATCACATCAAAGAAGCAAAGTTATTATGTTAAAATTAATAACTAAACATGAAAACTGACTGCTCAAAATTGTCTTATGTGACAAACACAAATACGCTTGCACATTTCATATGGACAACATGGCCACCTTTTTTGTGCTTTTTTGTGTGTACTTTTCCCGCCGGCTCTAGAAATCTATCTGTTTGTTACCTAATCTGTGCTGGCAGCTCAACACCTAAGAATCATTCATCTTTCAAATGGTGAAGTAGAGCCTTCTCACTTTGGTTGCCCAGTGATTGCATTACATTCAAGTATTTCCCTGTCTGTAATTGTTTGTTAACAAGTGAAGGTAGGTAAGTTGTTTACACTGATTACTAAAATTTTACAAAACTGGTCAGTTTTAATAAGAATTCATGATTTTAGTTAGTAGGTTACTTTTAACAAGAAAAGACACACTGACTATGAGTGCAAATCAAGCATGTTCACCATGAGTATGTCAATCCATGCAATTGACGTTTATGTCCTTTACTTGCTGATATTGTGGTATAAAACCATCTGCAATCCTAGAGATGTCTGCAAATGTCCACATGCATTATACATTTTTCTTTTGCCACTAGGTTTCTAGGATAGTTCTGAAATCCACATGGCTTTACATGCAATTCAAGGAAATACACCAAATTCCAGAAGGGACACAAATCCTGATCTACTTCTATAATCCACCTCTCTAAAGAGTTAAAAATTACTTAATTATATGCATATTTAGCAAACAAATTACTTAAAAATATTACAAAATACTGAGTGTTAAAAACTCAATTAAACTATATATTTTATTTTACAGACACAATTTAAGTTGAAATGCTAAAGAAAAGGAAGTATGATGAAAGTTATGTATTATTTAGTTTTACTTGTATTAATGAATATGACAGAATTATAAAACTGCAGTGTTTTTTGTGAGGAAAAATTCTCATGAACAGAAGTATGAAGCCAGCAATACTGAAAGAGCACCTCATGTTTGTCCCTGCTGAGAACCCATCTAAAGATGCAAGTATTTTTCATGTGAAAAAAGCTCAATTCAAAAAAGGGGCTCTTTTTTTTTTTTTTTTTTTTTTGAAAAGAGATATCTGCAAATACTTGGAAACATTATAGAACTGTTTTAAAAGTTATTTCTATCTTGATGGCATGAGAATTGAACCATAGATCCAAAATTCTTTTCTTTCTGATATTAGCTGTATCAAAGGTGTTGACTTAGCCATTGATCTTCAGATCAATCCCGATTCACAAAGCTATATTGTTGCCAATGGCATGAAAGCTTCCATAGCTGGCTTTACAAGACAAGGATAGGCGTCTCACAGGGAACACCAGAATTCTCCAAGTCTTTTTGAGTTAAACTCCAATTGTAGCAATTTTTTTGTCCTAAGGTCAATGAGTTTCACAAAGACATATTGTTACCAATGGAATCAAAGCTTCCATAGCTGGCTTTGGAAGACAAGGATAGGCTTCTCACAGGGAACACCAGAATTCTCCAAGGCTTTTTGAGTTAAACTCCAATTATAACAAATTTTTTGTCCTAAGGGCAATGAGTTCATCAAGTTTTTTGTCCTTAAATCAATGGTTGAGTCAAAATCTTCGGTACAGTTTATATTAGAAAGAAAAGGATTGTGGATCCATGGTTTAATTTTCATGCCATCAAGATAGAAATAACTTTTAAAAGAGTTCTATAATGTTTCCAAGTATTTGCAGATATCTCTTTTCAAAAAAATGGCAGAGAATTTTGTACTTCCACTCCATCTTGGTAAAGCACTTCCTACAACATGGGAAAGTTTGTAACAATGAAAACAAAAAATTGAACTCAATTAGATGTCCACATGATATGCGTGTTGCCTTGTCAAATACTACAGCAAAGTTTAATGCTCTTATTGAAGATACCAACAATCTGCACATTGACATGTGTTTTAAAAATAAAAGTCAACTTTAACTTTCTTATATATTTGATGTATTGGATTATTATTTAATGTATTAAGAAAGAAGCACATATGTATAGCATTATATCACATGTTTTTTATTATAGTTACTGTATTTTGATATATTTAACTGATTTCCTTTGTAATTTTATTTTATGCATTTGAAAACTTTGCTCCTGTGGGGAAGTGTTGGTGCAGGTGTGATATATTTATTAAAAAACACAGTATAGCATGCACTTAGTATGATTTTTATTTTGATGTAGTGTGTTCTGAGTGCAATGAATAAGAGTCTGCAAAAGGGTTGGCAAGGATGGTGGAGATGGTTTTATGACACTGTGGGACAACTTGAATTTCTAAATGTTTGCCAAAAGTAAGCATTTGAACAGATGTTGAAACTTGTTAGGTTATCAGGTATTGAAATCATGAGAAAGTTGTAAAGCATAATTTTGAATAATCCTAACATTTAATTTAAAGACATGCCAAGGATGAGTGTCATAAAACAATCTGCTGCTACATTCTAAGCAGGGGTCTGTGGTTTTCACTGACAAGCAAAGGGTTCCATGAAACAAAAAAGTTTAAGAACACCTGCCCTAGAGTATTCTCAAGTTTCCTTTCAATTGACATTTATGTTCACAGACTACCCTTTTCAGCCACAATCACATTTATAAATCAGCAGCAGTAGTTACACTCATTTTAATGTATTACTCTCAACTGTATTCACTTCCACACTTTTACAATTAACTTTATTAATAATGCTACACACGTTAAGCATCACCTCCCATTCTCAGCCCCCATTCTATTTCCTAGTAACCTATACTCTAAAATTTACCTCTGTGAGTTTACTAATTGTTTAGTTCATGTTAGTGAGATGATACAATATTTGTCCTTTCGTCTCTGGCTTATTTCACTCAACATAATATCCTCTAAGTTCATCCATGTTGTCACATGCATCCCTCCTGAATTCATTTCTTCTTACAGCTGAATACTATTCCATTGTGTGTGCATATATTTTGTTAATCCATTCATGAGCTGATGGACATTTGAGTTGTTTCTATATTTTAGCAATTGTGAATAATGCTACTATGAACATTGGTGTGAAAATGTCAGTTTCCATCCTTGCTTTCAGTTCTTCTAAATATATATCTAGTAGTGGGATTGCCAAATCATGTGGCAGTTCTATATTCAGCTTCTTGAGGAACAGCCTAACCATCTTCCACAGAGGCTGCACCATTTTACACTCCCACCAACAGCGAAGGAGTGTTTCTAGTAATGGGACTGCTGGATCATATGGCAGTTCTATATTCAGCTTCTTGACGTTCTCCCTTGATTTTTACCAGTGTTTGGTTCCTGTATTTTGAAGCATGGTGACAAGGTACATAAATACTTATGATTGATATTTCTTCTTTGTGGAGTTACACTTTAATTAATATATAGTGTCCTTCTTTGACTCTTATAACAGCTTTTGACTTAAAGGCTTTTTTATCTGATATTAGTATGGCTTCTCCACCTCTCCTTTTGTTACTATTTGCCTGAATTATCTTTTTCCATCCTTTCACTTTCAGAGTATTTGTGTATTTGTGTATAAGGTGAGACTCTTATAAACAAGATATTTATATCATGCTTTTTTACCAAACTAGGTATTTGACTGGGAAGATTAATCCATTAACATCCCATATTATTATTGTAAAGACTATTTATTTCAGCCCTTTCTAAATCTGTTTTTCATATGTCATATCTTTTTTAGCTCTCTCTTCCTTTATTGTAGTTGCTTTTCTGTATAACTGGTCTTTTTTGATGTATCTGTCTGATCCCTTTCCCATTTATATTTTTGTATACGTTTTAAATATTTTCTTTGTGGTTGCCATGGTGTTTATATTATGCAAGGTAATTCTATAACCTACTAATTTGAAAAGATACCATCTTAGCTTCAATAGTGTACACATTCACTACTCCCATATCCATCCATTTCCCTTCTTTGTTGTTTTTTCCCCCCACATTACCTCTTCATATATTCTATGTCCATTATTTAATTTTATTCTAACTCACAGGAATTAAAAAGAAGAATTGTATATTGAAGATAGAGTACTACTGTGTTTTACTTTACCCATTTATTTACCTTTAATGAATATCTCCACTTCACACTGCTCCAATATCCTCTCTCCTGTCTTTTCCTTTCAACCTGAACAACTGCCTTTAGCAGTTTTTTCAAGGGAAATCTGATGACAAACTCTTGGTTTCTATTTAGCTCTAAATGTTTTCAAATCTCCCTCATTTTTGAAGGACAATTTTGCATGATAAAGAATTTTGGGCTGGCAGTTTTTCTTTATCAGTATCCTGAATATTTCATATCACTGACTTCTTGGATCCATGGTTTCTGATGAGAAATTGGCACTTAAGTATTATTGAGCATCCTTTGTATGTGGTGAATCACTTTTCTCTTGATGCTTTCACAGTTCTTTCTTTATCTTTGGCATTCTCATTAGTATGTGTCATGGAGTAAGTCTATGAGGATTTATTCTGTTTGGAATATTTTGTGCTTCTTGGACATGTATGTCTTTCATGAAAGTCAGAAAAATTATTTCCTCAAATATTCTTTCTGCACTGTTTCCCTTCTTTTCTCCTTCTGGGACTCTCATGATGCATATGTTAATACACTTCAACCTGTCACTCAAGTCCTTTACTCACCACTCAATTTTTTTTCTATTCTTTTCTCTATTTGTTCTTTCAAATGTATGATTTTGATTGTTTTGTCTTCTACCTCACTGATTCTTTCTTCTGTCTACTCAGATCTGTAATTATATGCCTCTAATTTATTTTTAATCTCAATTATTGTGCTTTTCATCCCAATAATTCCTATGTTTCTTTTTAAATTTTCTAATTCTTTTTTGCCCACACATTGTTTTATTAATATACTTTAGCTCTATATCTATAATTAGTTTATTTCTACCTATATTTTCCTAATAACCTTGAATTTATTTAGAAGGCTCATTTGGAATTATTTGATTAGTTGGCACTTCATCTGTGCCTCCTCTGGAGTTTTAATATTCTCCCTTTACTGAGTAATATATTCCTGTTTCATAGTATAGTTTGTAAGTTTTTGTTGATGTCTGGGCATCTGATTATTTTGATGCACTGACTCTGAAGGTAATTTCCCCCTCTTGCCAAGGGTTTAATTGTAGTTTGGCTGTGTTTTGGCTATTTTCAAATCTTGGTTCAATTTTTACTGAACCTTTAGCATACCCCGTGTTTAACAGATCAGATTTTCTCTAGTCTTTTCTGGATATCTGGTACAAATGTCAAGATTGCCTTTTTATGTGCAATTGTTTCGCCTTCAGGAGAAAGCTTCCTTTCCTGTGTTCTTTTTCCAGGAGTTCTGATATTTTCTGTTTGTTTTTGTGCAGAACTTTCTCCCTAGCTACTATTATTTGTTTAACTTCTCTTCCTCACTCATTGACCACTTTTCATTACATTCTTAATCCTGTGACCCATCCTGCCTTACAGCAGTTCTGTTATCCCATATTTTTCTGTGAAGCTTTTCTGCCTCCCATTACTTCCTTGTTAGGGTATCCCACCAAGGGGAGCCAGATAGGGTCAATATTCAACAATCTCTCTTTTTTTTTTTCATTAAGTGATCCTGCAATCAGAGCCCGGATTGACTGCACCACTTCCTCACAGGTTTCCCACAGTCTCTTTCAAATCCTGGGGACCCTTTTTTTATACATACGCACTCTCCAGCTGCTTGTGTTCTTCCCTAAGTCTGTGAGGACTTGGGTCCTGTGCCTGGATAAGTGTGGGTTCTAACTCACTTCTGTTAGTGACTCTGTGGTTTGCCTCCATGGTAGAAGGTTCCCAGGCTGTGCTGCCTCTATGCAACTAAGTTTCATGGGTCCACCTTAGGGAAAGGAGTCTGGACAGGCAGCACTGGATTGTAGGTCTTCTACCTTGCTTTTTGTGTGCTTTTTACCTTTCTTTAAATTCAGCATTTCTGGAGTCTTTCTCCTATCTCTGCCATAGTCCAGAGCTCTAAATAAATGGGATTTGTCCTTTTATTTGTTGTTTATGAGAGGAGACTTTTCCAGGGGATATATTACTTCATTATGTTGATGACATCACTCCAATCAAGGTTTCTTATATCTTGTGTTTATGTCATCTTCAACTTGATATCCCATGGTCCAAAATTTCTGCTTGACCTCCAGCCATGATGTCTGAATTTCAGCTAACTGGAAGGAGGGAAAATGAAAAATGTATATGAAACTCCCATAAGTACACTTTCTGAAATATTGCACATAGAAAGTGTATACTTACATCCTTTGACCATAATTTATTCACATGGTCATACCTAATTCAAAGAGGTTGAAAAGCATAAGAGTGTTTTGAATTGCTATTTAACAAGGCTAATAATGGAGATTTTATTACTAAGGCAGAAGGGAAATATGTATATATGGGGCAAAAATTCCTAACTGCATTTAGGAAACACTAGCATAAAATTAATAATATATGTGTTGGTTAAGTTCAGGTGTCAACTTGCAAAGTGTTTAACTGTTTGGTCAGGCAAATACTGACCTGAATGTTACTGTGAGAGTATTTTATAGATGGATTTGCCTCTATAATCAGTTGAATGCATCAATAACTGATTTCATCTATAATCAAAAATGTAAATTGCCCTCATAAATGTGGGGAGTCCCCTCTTCCAATCAGTTGGAGGTCTTCAAAGCCAGACCTGAGGATTTCAAAACTGAGAATCAAAAGAATTTATATATCTACTTGAGACAGCTAACTTCCCCATGGGGATTTTTGTCACCTTTATCATTTTCCAGCTTGCACTCTGCACTGTCAATCCCAATGGATGTATGAGCCAATTCCCAATATATATATTATATATATACACATATACATACACACATATACACACATATATATGTATACCCCATCATATCTCAATATAGAAAAAATTTAACTCATGATGTTTTGCACAATACGAATTTTATGCTGTGGGTTCTTGATATTATGTGAATAATTTTAAGAGGTTATATAAATTTAATGTCGAGTAAATATTTTGAGGTTTAAGAATTTACAACTGTATAAAATAGTGACCTTGACAAACTCTCCTGTGAAAAGTTGTCATACACACCCTTCTACAGTTGACCTTAAAATCATCTGGCCCATGTTCTTCTATCAAAAACATTGTGTCTAACAATGTCCAGAGCTGCTCCCTAAGTTTGTGATCAATGAATGAGAGCTTCACTCTTTTTCAATGTTTTGATAGACAAGTAGAGGAACTAGATATTTAAAATGATTTACACAAAACATGATACCTGTATGAGTCAGCCAAAGGGGTGCTGATGCAAAGTATAAGAAATCTGTTTGCTTTTATCTAGGTTACTTATTTGGGGTAGAAGCTTACAGTTACCAGGCCCTAAAGAGTCCATCTCAAGGTACTATAAGAGGTACTTTCTCACCCAAAGTCTTTTGTCATGTGTTGAGGCAAGACGGCGAGTGATCTCTGTGAGGGTTCAGCCTTCCTCCTTCTTCTTAAAGCTCCATGGTACAAGCTTCCTCTGATCTCAGCTGTAGGCTGGCATAAGGTGTGTCTCTCTCCCCAGGGCTTGTTTCTTTCTGAGCTCAGCTGCTCTGTTCTCTCCACAAAGTCAGGCTCATCTCTCTTCCTGGGGCCTTGTCTATGGAGCACTCTCTGTTCCTGAGTATCTGCTTCTGTGTGTCTACTTCCATGTGAGAGTCTGTTTTATCAGGCTGGGACTCGAACCTGAGTCACACTCTAATGACATGGTTGGATCAGAGCCCTAATCTTAACATAATTTTATGAGATATCTCAGCTGAATCTAATACAATCAAAGGGTTATCATCCCAGATAAACTGACCAGTTTACAAACATGATCTATATTTCTTTTTGGAATTCATAAATAATATCAAACTGCTGCAATACCTCATTGAGAAAGAAGGTAATAAATTGGTTTTTGGCGGAAATCTTCATCCATCAATTAGAACATTAAGAGTCCTTCTTACAAGAGGGATGAAATAATATTTTTCCTACTCCCAAGGGGAATGGGCACAATTTCACAGGCAAGAAATAAAGAAATAGGACTCTTCTAAAAGAGATACCATAAGAAAAATAGACATAACTATTAGGACCACAATAAATTAAATTTGTCTCTAAGAAAACATGGCTAATTATAGGCTGGATAATATGAAATTTCCATATGTGACAAATTTGGCTTACTTAAATGCATATTTCATGCTGAAACTTAAGAAATGGGTGGGGAAGCAAATATAAATATGAAAAAATATCTTCATACAATACCAACAAATACTTGGATACTGACAAATGCCAGAGTTCTTTTAAAAGATGATTGAACTACTGGGTTATGCAGACTAGCAAGTGCATTAAAAAGAAAGTCCTACAAAGCTAGAACCTGCACTGGTATTTGGTGGCTCTTTCAAATTACTATTTTGACTCTCTTAAAGAAAGAATAGATACAGAAATAAGAGGAACTTGATTATATTTGTAAGATGGATGTTTGCAAAGCACACCCATGCATAAGTAGGTAAGCTATGCATATAAAATTGTGATAGATAATATGAAACAAATAAAATTAGCATAACTATCTCTAAAAGTAGTTCAAAATTCCATTTCAGTGCCTCATCATGCCAAACACATCACCAATGTTTAAAATTTTAGTTCTCATTTTAATCAATTTTTAAAAAGAAAGAAAAACCACTTATTATTTACTCTTTCCATTAAATTCTTTCTGTTATTTCCATTAAAAGTATCTGAAAAGATATTGCTCTAAATCGAGGTGGACCACAAGGATTTCTGCAAAATAAGATGCATATCTGTGAGAATGAGGAAGTAACTCTGATATCACTTTGTTTAGAAATAATTTTTGTTTCCAATAGAATACTGTCTGTTGAAACCTGCCCCCACACCAGCCACCACTTAGAGACCCAAAGAAGCTTAGAGAGTCACCATGAACAGTAACTTTTGCTCTGAATAAAGTGAGAAAAGGAGAGAGACCATTGTTTTTCCTTGTTGGAAGCTACAGATAAAACTCTTTGTCACTTATACCCACCTTCAATGAAGGAAGCCATCTTTGTAGTTTATCTGCCTTCAGATGAGATTAGAGCATTGTCTTGCCCTGCCTTTGGTATGAAATTATGCACCTGAAATTCTTAGCCCCACTTAATTCCACCTCTGTCCTTTGATATCTTGAAATCTCTGACATTCAAAATCTAAAAACCACCACCAACACAGCAACAAAATTGAAGTGTGTTCTGTCCCTAAAGTAAGTCAGCCCCTAAGAACTATTTCTTAATCTGGGCTACATGGATTAACTTCAAATGTCTGTCAACCACTTTAAAGGGTAGGCAAAACTTTGTGTGAATTGTCTATATTTGTTATTTTAAAACAAAGGCAAATAAAAGAATAGATTCAAGAAAAAGTAAAGGATATACTTAATAGGAAGTGGCAGGAGGTTTTTTTAAAAAAAACTTAAAAAATAACAACAAAAAAAACAAAAATTATTTTATCCAGTACACTGTTCTCTGTCTGAAATAAAAGTGTGAGAATGTTCTTGAAAATGGAATTCAAAAGTGTGTAATTAGTACATTGATTTCTAATGTGTCTAGAAGAAAATCTCAAGTCAAGAACTCAAGAGTCTATCTATTAATGGTTGCATATGGCTATTTTTGTGTTATGATGCTAGCAAATAGTTCATCCACCTAAGTTTTGCTCTTCTGTTTCCACACTCATCAAGAAATCGTCTCAGAATAATTTGACTCTCTATATAGATAGGTCTAAAAGTAGAATATGTTAAGCAGTAGATATGAACATGTTATTTCTTTGATAATGATTTTCACAATGTTAACAATATGGCATTTTGCCTCATGGTTAATATATAGCAGATTTGATTAGGGACATTCAGCTACCATATTCCAACATAAACATGACATGAAACTGTAAACAAAAGAGAAGGCATTCTTGTCCACCTCAGGATAATGTCACTTGTGAAGTTGAATCTGAGTAGACAAATGTGTTTTCAAAGTAACTCAATGCAAACCATTTGTAACACAAGGATTTCAAAGACATAGCAATACCAATGCACCATTTAAGAAGCAAGTAGAATGCTCTAAATCGAATAAAGATCAATTTTAAAGCATGCCTAAAATTCTTTCATATAACTCAAGTAAAATTATTCAAAGAAGTAATGAAAATGGTAAGATTTATATAAAGTTTAGAACACGTATAAAATTTATAGTCCAGGTACTATATTTTTGCCATACTTGACTGAACACAGTTATCAGTTAACTCTAAAAAAAATGTGTGGCCTTTGATGTTGAAAGATTCTTGGTAGATTAAGCTACAATTCATTTGTGGTAATCGAGTGGTTCCCAGGCCCTGGCTACCCCTCCCTAGGGGAAACTCAGTCAACAGCATGTAGCCACCTGCATGCCCCAAGACACAAGTTAAAATGTAACAGACCTCCGCACAGGAAAACAATGTACAGATGGTTTCATAGACTGTAATCTTCTCTAGGTTGTACAGTTCCTTCCTACAATAACATCACCAGACCCCATTTATGTAATTGTTATGAAATGTCTTTGTTCTGAGACCCTCTATATTGTCCATCATTTTCCAACCTCTTTGCAGAATGTTATCTTCATTCTCTGGACCTCTTCCAACTAGAGAGAATCCCAATAAATAAAGCTCATATCTGACGCTGCACAAGGTGTGTTCTTTGGTCTTGCAGCTGCCTCGACCTATGCCCATCAGAAGTGGGGTTGGAACATATTGAATAAGATTTTGGGAAGGACTCTACTGTGAAATCTATTGGTATTCAACAGTGGGTACTCATATCTCTAAGACTCTATAATTCCTGAACAAATGTGTTTATACATAATACTAATGTTAGCCAAATGCCCAAACTTTCTGGCAGAGTCATTTGACAAAACAAATATAAACACACACACACAAAAACCAGTTCCCTGTGGTACTAAAAGTTATTAAAAAATAATATGATTCTACATAAAAGTATGTACCAATATCAAGCTCATTTATGCCAATATGGGGCAGCAAGTATAATACAGTGACTACTACAATAGGATGAATATACATCATATTGATGGGTGACACCTTAAAGTGCATAAAGTGTTTGAGAAAAAAAAATTTCCTATGCTAATACAGTAGTGTTAGAACATGGATCTCTCCCATAGTTTAAATATTTCACCTCTAATGCAATTTGTAGGATTTCCTTCAAATCTCCCTGTTGTCCAGGTTTTGATTATTTCAGTTTAGCTAAGGTAAAAATTCACCTAACTCTAAAAGCCAAGGGAGCCCTTATAACAAAACAATACAAAACAAAACATAACAACAACAACAAAAACCTTGAAGATAAAAATCTGAGAAATATCACTTTCTTATGAAGCCCTTTTTTTAAAAAAAGCCCTTTTCTCAGCCAAGTGCATCATATTTTTAGTGATTGAAGTCCCTTTTTTTTCACATTTTCTTACATTGCGGGAAGAAGTGTACCAATGACATAAAGAGTTTCAAATAAAGTAAAAATTGTGTATTCAATTATGCAAACAACCACAACTGGGTGTCAAGTTGAAAAATTAATTTCTTAGTTTTTTTATCATTCATATGTTTACAACATGATACGTTTCTTCTTACATGGGCCAGTGGCTAATAGTAACTATTATGTGTTCAAAAATGTAAAATATTAGGACTAAAGCCAATTTGGTGCTGTTATATATAAAATAAATCATAACAGGGTCAAGATTACATAACTATTTCATATCAGATTGTGTTGCCTGTTTTAGTAATTCAAAATTTATTCTTAGTCCTTCATATATGTTTATTGAATTCCCAAACACATATGCTAAGATTAAAAAAATCATTTACAACTTGCCATTCTTCAGCAGTTTATGCTCTTAACAATGCCTTTAGTTTTAGTAAAATATGCATGCAATGAAATGCATTAACTTTTACTTATACTTTTGGCAAGAGTATATACCCATGTAATCCATATCCAAAACAATAGTTAATTTTCATCATCCCAGGAAGTTTCCCCATGATCTTTCTAAAATCATTTGCCAATCAAGAAGAAACACCTGTATGGTGTCTTGGGATATGTACAAGAGAAAAAAATGCTCCTAAACCTAATCTATTCCAGTGGGTATGAATTCATTGTAAATAGGACCTTTTGAAGAGGTTATTTCAGTTAAGGTGTGGCCCAAGTGACTCAGGATGGGTCTTAATCCTATTATTAAAGACCTTCTGAGGAAGGACAAAGAGAAATAAGGCAACAGGAAGCAGCCTGAAGCTAAATATCAACAGAACCCAGGAGAGAAGGAAGAAGCTAGGAGAGGCTACCATGTGCATTGCCATGCAACAAAAAGACAAAACCAAGGATCACTGGCAGGCAGCCTCAGAATACCACAGTTTTCTGGAGAAAGCATGACTTTGATGACATCTTGATTTTGGACTTCTCCTACCCTCAAAACCATAAGCCAATAAAGCTCATTATTTAAACCAACCCTGTGCATATTTGCTGTAGCAACAAAGAAACTTAAACACCCTGTTGCATGCAGTATTTTCACTAATTTTATCTCAGATCCAAACTCTGCCCTAATGTGCAGTAGCTGAAACAGATGCATAGTTTTTTTGTCTTCGTTTCTGAAATAGTTTCAATGGATATAGAATTACAGATTAGCAGTTTTATTATTTATTTTACATGTAAGTACTTTAAAGATTTTACTTATTTGCTTTCTGTCCTTACTTTTTTCTAATGAGAAGGCAGTCGTTTATATAGGCATTTTTTCTCTGCATTTTTCTCTTTATATTTGGAATTAGGCACTTTAAATACGATATCCCTAAGTGTAGTTTTCTTTATCACTATCCTTCTTTGTGTATGTTGAGTTTATTGATTTATATGTTTATATCTATAAATAAATTTGGGAAATGTTTGACTATTTATGTTTTCAAGTATTTTTCCCTGCTCCGTTTTCCATTTCTTCTCTTCAGAAACTCCCATGTATATTGTACAAGTATATTGCCTGACACCTTTAGTTTCTGTTCAGTAGGTAATATACTATAGATATGTTTGTTTGTTTTTTCAGATTACTGGCTCATCCTTGTGCCATCTCCAATTTGCTATTAATCCTATGCAATAGATTGTTACTGATAATGTATATTTCAACTCTAGAATTTCATTTGCTTCTTTCTTTGGGGTGATTCCCCAAATCTTTGCTCATTATGATTAAAACTGTATTTATGTTATTGAATGAACTTATAATAGATGCTTCTGTCTGTTTCTATTTATTACAAGATCTCCGTCAAATCAGAGTCAATTTCTCTTCACTGCTTTGTACTAGTATGGGTCACATTTTCATGTTTCTTCACATGTCTAATATCTTCTTATTGGGCATCACTAAAGAATGTGGAAGATATTCTATATTCTGTTGTATCCTCTAGGTAGTGATGATTTTTGTTCTAGCCTGCAGTTAGCTTTGCTGTATTCAAACTCCAAAAGCTTTCTTACCTGTAACAGGCAGCAACTGAAATCCCTGCTCAGTATTTTAAAACTTCTGTGGCTATTTTGCAGCACTGTTTGGTATATCCACCACACATGGATGGCTTAGCAATTTGCCAAGAAATTGGACATAGTTTATTTGGAGATTTGTGGGTTCTTTTCTGCTTCTGTCCCAATAATTTTCTATTTTTCAATGGGTGTCCCAGCTTCAAACAAAATTTCTGAGTTCTCACTTTGGAGAAGATTGTTATTTGCCCATGTTAACTTTTGCATTCTATAATTAAAAGGCAATTTTTTGTCAGTTCATAATACTATAGGCAAACTTCAAAAGAATGATTTCTTTTAAAGTTTGAGTTAGCAGACCTCGGCTCTTGTTGAGGTTATTACTTAGTCAATTTCATAGTGATTTTATAAAGTCAACCTCCAGATATTTTCTTCAACAACAAAAAAATCTTCTAATGTCAAACTGTTCTTTTAAACATTTTCAATATGCTGTGGCTTTAAAGGGATAAGAGATTGATCTTGTTTTTTACCCCTTCTTTACTGATAGTGCTTCAGGATTTCAAACTTGAAATTTGCAAAATTGTGGATGGTGAAAAGAAAAACAATTGTCACAGTTCTTTCCACATTATATAGCACATATTAAAAGGAAATTATTGCAGAAAGGTAGGGAAGTAACAGAATATGGATGCAACATTCTAATAAGCAAATAGGGAGGCATCATTCAAAATGTAAAATTTTGTAAACAAAGCCCTTAAAAATTGTTTTCTATATATGTGAAATCACAGATGTAGACTTACAAAAGCTATCAATACATGAGAAAGAAGCCAAATATAAACCTTAAAGTAGTTTAGGAAAGCCAGAACTCCAAATTACTTTCAATTGTGTTTTCCGTGATGATATACTATCACAGAGAAGGGAAGCAGTACTGACATATGATCCTCACATCACATCATGGACAAGAGTGGAGAATTTGAAAGCCATCAAGAACAGAATTTTCCCATTGTACTGTAATTACAAGAACACCTGTGCTACCTAGTTGTGCACTGAGTCCTGTGAAAAGCAATGTTCCAGAGCTGTCCAAATGTCTCATTTCTTCCCTTTGATACAGCAGCCTAATTGTGCTAGATATGGCTCTTCTGCTGGGCAATTTTTCAATTATAAGAATAAAATGGAAGGGCTAATAATTTCAATTTAACCAAAAATCAGTTGTAAACATTCAGCTTTGTGCCATTTAAAAAATATATATTTTTCACTTTTGGTATATTTACAAAGGAAAAATGAAGATTGCTAAAAATAAAAATAATCCTTAGATCATTAGGATGTTTTAGCAGACAACTCTTGATATGTACTCAAATACATGGAATTTAATGCTTCTAAACACTAAGATTTGAGCTTTGTTGTTTGAGCTCCATGTTCACAAAAATCTTGCTGGTTTAGAAATCACTCTCTTTATACTGACTGATGTTTGGATTGATGCAATGGTGACTGAATTTTTTGGTTCCTAAATCAGACAATTGACCTGAAAGATTGATATTATTTATTTAAACAACTTAAAAATATGTAGACATGATTACATTAATAATTTTAAGAGTATATTTTATATTTAATCTGTTAGCTTAACCAAGAAGGAAAAAATTCTATTCTTAGAATAGATACTCCCTAGAAATTCCCCTGAAAACAGAATGTGTGGTTTCCACTTTTATCTATCTCTAGAAGGGAATTAAAAAAACAACATAAATTCATAGACATGGCAATAATGGTAAGTTTGAAAGGAGAAATGTTCCATTCAGACAGATGGCTGTGTAAGAGACTGAGCTCTCATTGTTAGATTTGTGATACACAGCTTTTCTTCTCCATATAGACTTTGTTTAATATAAAATCCTCCTAGGTTATGCGTTCCCTGAGGTCATGGTCTCTGTGTTGTTTGTATCTTTGCTCAGTGTTCTACTGAGTATCAGGTGCAGAGTAGGTTCTCAAATTTGTGTTAATGGTTTTTAATTGAAATAAATTTGAAATTGAAATAAAATAAATTGACCCTTAAATACAACTAATAAACATTTTTCTCTGGATTTTTCTGATACTTGAATGTTAGTCATATTAAAAATATTCAAAACAAATGCTGAAAATCATGGAGTTTAATATAGGTGCATTCATAAATTTGAATTATATAAACTCAATTACCCATGGATTCCAGGAGAGAAAAATAGATCTGTATAAAGAAAATACAAAATAACTAAAAAGCTCAGCAAAAAATTTAACCATATAACAATCTCATTTGTGAATACAGATACAAAACAGATAACTAAAAAGTTTTATTAATCAAAATTCTAAATGAGCAACATAGAAACAAGTACAGTTTATTCTAATAATTAAAAAGCATTTCAATATTTATGAACCAATATAATTAATTGCATTGATAAATTAAAAGAAAAAATGATTCCATTATATTAATAAATGACAAAGCAGAGAGTAAAACTTAGCAGATATTATTTATTTTTAAAAATTTTACATATGAATAAAAATCCAATTATAAAACTGAGTCCCATCAGAGTTGTTCAAGGATAAATATTAAAGTGGATCATCAATTGCATTCAATGAGTTTTCTTTCCTTTTTTAATAGAAAAGCTGTAGTTTTACAGAAAAATGGGTTCCCAGACCCATTCTGTGATTATTTCCCCAGTACCAGAATGCATAATTGGAATACACATACTTAGCAACTGGAAAAATCCCCACATTATTTCCCCGAATTTTGTAGTCAGGAATAGTATAGTAGGAAAGGACCAAGTTAATAAAACTGTCCCTACCTGGCAAAATAGTTAATCAAAAGCAATAATGGATTCCTGGAGGGATTACAGAGATTAGTGCCACCATAAGAACTTGAAGGATGTAGGGGTGATGATTCCCACAACATCCCCATTCAAATCTCTTATTTGTTCTGTGCATAAAACAGATGGATCTTGGAGGATGACAGAGGATTATCATAAACTTAACCAGCTGGTGACTCCAATTGCAGCTGCTGTCTCAGATGTCATATTGTTGCTTGATCAAATCAACACATTCCCTGGCAACTGGTATGCAACTATTGATCTGGCAAATGCTTTTTTCTCAATTGCTGTTAGTAAGGATCACCAGAAACAGTTTGCTTTCAGCTGGCAAGGCCAACAATATACCTTCACTGCCCTACCTCAGGGGCCTATCAAATCTCCAGCCCTATGTCATATATTGTCCACAGTGACCTTGATCACCTCACCCTCCTATAAGATATCATACTGCTCCATTATATTGATGATATGTTAATTGGACCTAGTGAACAAGAAGTAGCAACTACTATAGAATTATTGGTAAGGCATTTGCATGTCCGAGGATGGGAAATAAATTCAACAAAAATACAGGGACCTTCAGACTTAGTGAAATTTTTAGGTGTCAGTGGTATGGGGCATGTTGAGATGTTGCTTTTACAGTGAAGGATGCCCTGCTGCATGGGCAGTGTCTAAGACCAAAAAAGAGACACAATGCCAAGTTGGCTTCTATGGATTTTGGAGACAACATATTCCTTATTTTGTTTTGCTACTCTCACCCATTTAATGAGTAATCAGAAAAGCTGCTAATTTTGAGTGGGGGCTGGAAAAAGAGGAGGCTCTACACAAACACAGGCTGCTGTGAAAGCTGCTCTGCCACTTGGACAATATGATCCAGCAGAACCAATTGTGCTAGAAGCATCAATAGCAAATAGAGATGCTGTCTTGAGCTTTTGTCAGGCCATTATAGGAGAATCACAGATCCTTAGGATTTTTGATCAAAGCTTTACAATCCTCTGCAGATAACTCCTCTTTTGAGAGGATTTTTTGGCCTGCTACTGGGCCTTAGTAGAGACTGAACTCATAATCACAGGCTATCATGTTACCAGGAGACCTGAGTGCCTACCATGAGCTGGGTGTTGTCTGACACTCTAAGCCATAAATTTGGGTGTGTATAGCAGCACTCAATCATAAAATGCTAGTGGTATATGTGAAATAGTGCTCAAGCAAGTCCTGAATGCATAAGTAAATTGTATGAACATATGACCCAAATACCTACTGCTCCTACTCCAATTAGGTTACCATTTTTTTCCCAACACACAGCTTTGTCCTCTTGGGAGAATTACTTACAATCAGTAGACTGAGGAAGAGAAAACTAAGCCAGGTTTAAGATGGTTCTGCACAATACTATAGCCCCTTTCAGGGATGTCCCTGAAGAACAGTGGTGACAGGAAATCATTCCAGGGGCCAGAGCTTCAAGCAATCCACTTGGATTTTCATTTAAGAAATGGCTGGAGGTGCATCTGTGTACTGATTTCCTGGACTGTTGGCAATAGTTTGGCTGGATGATTAGGGACTTGTTAGAAATGTGATTAGAAAATTGGTGACAAAGAGGTCTGGGGAAGAGGTATGTGGAAAGACCTTTCTGAGGGGGCAAAAAACATGAAGATATTTGTGTCCCACATGAATGCTCACAAGAGGGTGACTTTCAGCAGAGGAATATTTTAATAATCAGGTAAATAAGTTGACTTCTTCTGTAGAAAACAGTCAGCCTCTTTTCCCAGTCACTCCTGTCATTATCCAAAGAGCTCATGAACAAAGTGGCCATGGAGATTATGCATGGGCTCAGCAACATGGATTTCCACTCACCAAGTCACACCTGGCTACAACCACTGCTGAAAGCCTAATATGCCAGCATCAGAGAGCAACACTCAGTCGCGTGATATGACACCATTCCCCAAAGTGATCACCCTGCTACCTAGAGGCAGGTTGATTACATTGGACCATTTCCATCAAGGAAGGACAGTGAATTATTCTAACTGGAATAGACTCATAATCTAGATATGAATCTGCCTTCCCTGCCTGCAATGCTTCTGCCAAAACTACCATCCATGAACTTACAGAATGCCTTATCCACCATCATGCTATGCCAAACAGGATTGCTTCTGATCAAGGAACCCAATTTACAGCAAATGATATGTGGGAATGGGCACATGCTCATGTAATTCACTGGTCTTATCATGTTCCCAATCATCATGAAGCAGATGGATTGGTAGAACAGTGGAATGGCCTTTTGAAGATTCAGTTACAACACAAACTGGGTGGTAATGCTTTGCCTGGCTGAGGCAATGTTCTCTAGGAGGCAGTGCATGCTCTATATCAATGTCTACTCTATGGTGCTGTTTCTCCCATAGCCAAGATTCACAGACCCAGGAATAAAGGGGGTACAAATGGGGGAGTAGCACACTTACTATTATCCCGAGTTATCCTCTAGAAAAATGTTTGCTTCCCAACCCTGCCACCTTCAGCTCTACTGGTTTACAGGTCTTAATTCCAAAAGGAGGAGTGCTTCTGCCAGAAGATACAGCAATGATTCCACTGAACTGGAAATTAAGACTACCACATGGCCACATTGGACTCTTCATGACTCTAAATTCACAGGTAAAGAAGGGAGTTAATGTATTGGCAGGGTGATTGTTCCTGATTATGAATAGGACTGCAGTTACACCATGGAGATAGAGAAGAGTTTTTCTGGAATCTAGAAGATCCCCTAGGGCATCTCTTAATAATACCATGCCCTGTGATTAAAGTCAAAGGTAAACTGAAACTACTCAATCCAGGCAGAACTACAAATAGCTCAGGAATTTCAGGAAGTTTTGGGTCACTCAACCAGGCAAAGAATCAAGGTCAGGTGAGGTGTTTGCTGAGACTAAAGGATACATGGAGTAAAAGGTAGTGGAAGAAGTAGTGATAAATACAAACTACAACCATGCCACCAGTTACAGAAACAAGGATTGTAATGGTTGTGAATTTTTTTCCTTGTTTTGCTATGAGTATGTTTGAGTACATACATAAAGCAGTTATCTTTGTCTTCTTCCCTGTCTTATCCCCTGATCATGACATAATTTTCATGTCATAATATTTAAGTTATAGGATATCAAGTTTTAGAGTGGCTATTACTGAAGGACTTGCACCCTATTCTGGAGAGATTTAGTATGTTTCCAGTTGTACACAGGACAGTTGAGTATTACTAGATTAAAAATGTGTCTAGTGTTTTTTATTTAGAGACAAAGTATGGTTTAAAGTGTTGTATATGACTGCCAAGTTGACAAGGCTAGACTGTGAAGATTAGAGTCATGTATCAACTTGGCCAGGTAATGGTGCCAAGTGTTTGGTCAAGCAAGCACTGGCCGAATTGTTACTACGAGGACATTTCATGAACTTAAGTCATCAGTAAGTTGATTGCATCTATGGCTAATTACATTTACAATCAACTAAGAAGATTGCCTTCAACATTGGGAGACATCTTATTCATCAGTTTAAGTTAAGAGAATTGATGATTTCAGCAGTCAGAAAAGAGACTTTTTGTGTCCACTTCAGCCAGCCAGCTTCTGCTGGGGAATTTATCAAAAACCTTCATCAGTATTCCTAGCCTGATGTCTGCCTTATAGAATTTGAAATCCCCACAGATGCATGAGACAATTTCATAAACTCTCATAATATTATAGATATGTCCTGTCGGTTCTGTTTCCCTAGATAACCCTTATTAATACATGCATATGTTAATCTCAGGTAGTGATAAAAAACATGGAGGAAAAATAATATAATGCAGGAAAAAAGAATAGGCCAACTTCCAGTTTCTCTTAAAACAGATTAAAACCACTGCAGCTCTGTCTCCTACAGATCACAATTGAAAACTCTGGACAAGATAAAAATGCACCTCCCTGGAGTGTCTGTCAAGTAAATAACAGTGGGCAGATTGAGGAAAGAAGTCCTAACTTGAAAACAAGCAACATAGCAGTGGTGAGTTTCCTCCTTATTTTTCCTTCTCTTTACTTCTTGGCTTAGACAGGAGGATGTGCTAAATTGGGCAACTGCATACATAATAAGCATAGACATAAGAAAACTCCAAGGAAAGTATGTTTTTCTGTCAAGAGACCTGGGGAAAAAAAAAACAAAACAAGAAACTAAACTTCTGTGAACCAGTGAGTGTGGAAAGAGTATTCATCTTTGTTCCTCTTTTCTTTTTCTTTTTGTTTTTCTCCCTGCCTCACCTGCCCAGCAGCAGTGGTATGGTAGCACTGACACCTAAAACCCAGAGAGAAGATCTTTACCTCTAGATAGAGAAAACTGGGAAATGGCAAAAAGTCCCCATTGCTATTTTTTCCTCTATTTTCTCTCATACCTTCTTTCTGAGGCCACATCTAAAATAAATTTTTAAAAAGCTGTTATAAATATAAAAATATTTTAATATATGGCAACTGATTTTAGTTTATGATTTGTCTACTTTCTATTGGAAATGCTTTAGGATTCTTATAAATATTACTGTATACATGTATGGCATCAATTCGTGCATCAAGACAAGGGTCATGATGCTGCTACTTAACCTTAGTATGTCTTCTGTTTTATTATTTCTATTGCTAAGTAAAACTCCTTACCCCCTAAGAAAACTCTCAGTTAAACCAAAACTCACAGAATTTTGTACTTATATAAGCAGTGATTGCATTGCCCTTTACAAGGAAGAGTTCATGGTCTGTTAGAAATGAAAAGTTATTTAAGACATCCATTCTCTCCAGTACAGTTTCTTTTATATGTGATGCTATAAACTAAAACTGTGATATACTTGTTGCATTAGTTGGGAATTTTTATTCTTTGAAGTTAATTGGCTTATATAGGGATGGAATCTGAGAATTTCATCTTATTTACATAATTCTTTGGGTAACAAATGCAACATTGCAAATGAATAATTTAAAATTAAATAATTATTTCTGAGAACACATCTACCTTAAATTGCATAACAACAAAACACATTTTAGCTAAATGTGTTTATCATGCCTTTTAAATACAATCATTTAAAAAGTAGCATCTAGCATACATCAGCAACTAATGCCAAGACCCTTTTGCTGAAGGATCTCACTGACGGTCACAGTAAACAGTGCCTCAAGAAGGGTTGCTCCTGAGGGCTCTAGAGAAATCTGGGCACTATTGGCAATGTAGACAACCCTAGCAAATTCACACACCATCGGTGGGGCTTAGTTTGCAAAATATGATAACTTATCTCCCCAATGTAACAGAGTTAGACTCATTTTTAATTTCCCTACACATGGTTCTTCTGCTACCTTTGTTTTGAACTTATAATTAGCACTATATCCATTAAATACATGTCTCAGAGACTTAAATTTTCCAGCTATTCATATGCCATTTGAGCCTTGAATTTCAGAAGATTTGCAGCCAAAACTTACTGTCCAGTTCATCAGACTTGCCCAGGGCAACTACCAAAAGAATGATGATGGACAAAACCCATTACAAAAAAAAGGAGAGTATCTACAACAGCAAACAAAACAGTTTCATCCATCTGTTCCATGGTATCTAAATCCCCTCTCAATTGAAGGCAGAGTGGGCATCGCCATCCCCAAATCCACAAGATTGAGGAATGAACAAACATAAGGGGAGAATGCCACTATGGACCAATGTAGACTTATTATTGTTTTAGTAATGGAAGAACTTGTAATATTTTTATAAAGATAGTGGTCACCAGAGGTTCTGAGGGGAGGGAGAGGGAAGAATAGGTATAACTTGGGGCATTTTGGGGACATTGGGATTGTTCCACATGATATTGTGATGACATATACAGGCCATTATATATTTAGTCAAAACCTATAAAACTGTATGGTGCAAAGAGCAAACCATAATATAAACTATAGACATGGCTAAAAAAAAAAAGCACCCCTTGCTTAAATGGTTTTAAAATATCTCTGTAGAGCACAGTCTATAACACTAAAATACAGTTGAATCTCCTAGGCTTGGAGCAGGTCCTACTATTCCTGTTTCCCCACAATCTAGCATAGCAGTCTAAGCATCTTTTATCCTCCAATTATTAGATCCATACTTTATGGTTTATCCCTATTCGATGCATTTCTACAAACAGAGAGATTACAAATAAAATGTGCTATTTTTCATGGTCTCATAGTACTCAACACATAGGGTAACTAAATTTAAACACATGTGGAATGCATTATATATAGCAACACATTCTTTAAAACAAAAAAATAATTTCTACTCAAGAGAGGGAAAACTTTGAATCACTGGTTAGCTAAAAATGATAAGTTACTCAATTATTGAAATGGCTTTCAGTTGAAATAAATGTAAATAGTAGTTACCTGAAAATGGAATTGTTTGAAGAGTAAAGGGACTTGGAAAGTTGTAGTTTCTTTCTTTTATTTTAAAGGTTAAAATATTAATCCTAAATAGACTGTATTAAATTTGGTAAGTATACTTCAATCTCAGGAACAAGCACTAAAATAGCATTTTAAGAGATATAGTCTTCCAAAAATTTGAACAGGAAAGAATGCTACTAAACTTATTCTATGACAGTAAAGTCACTCTAATATCAAAGCCAAATAAAAATATTATGAAAAAGGAAAATTACAGACCACTTTCTCAAATGACTGTAAATGGAAAAATCCTCAACAAAATACTTGCTAACCAAATCCAAAAGCACATTAAAAAATTATACACCATGATCAATTGGATTTTATACCAGTTATGCAAGGGTGGTTCAACATAAGAAAATCAATCAGTCTAATAAACATTAATAAATTGGAAAAGAAAAATCACATGATCATCTCAATTCATGAAGAAAAGGGATGTGACAAAAGGCAACATCCTTTCTAGATAAAACCACTTGAAAGTTAGGAATAGCAGGAAACTTTCTCAATATGATAAAGTGCATATCTGAAAAACCCACAGCTAACATTGTATTCAATGGTGAAAGACTGAAAGATTTCTTATTGAAATTGGGAACAAGACAATGATGCCCACTGTCACCACTATTATTTGAAATTGTGCTATAAATTCTAGCTAGAACAATTAGGCAAGAAAAGGAAATAAAAGACAAGCACATAGGAAAGGAAGAGGTAAAATGTTGACTATCTGCTTATTATATGATATTATACTTAGAAAATCCTTAATAGTTCACAATAAAACTACTAGAACTAATAGTTGATTTCAGCAATGTGGTAGGATACAAGATTCATATGCAAAACACAATAGTGGTTCTATACACTACTAATGATCAAACTGAGGAGGAAGTCAGAAAAAATTCCATTTACATTAGCAAATAAAGGAATCAAATATTTAAGAATAAACTTAACCAAGGATGTAAAGCACTTGTATACAGAAAACTACAAATCATTGCTAAAAGAAACCTAAGAAGACCTAAATAAATGGAAGGATATTCTGTGTTCATGGGTTGGAAGACTAAATATTATTTAGATATCCATTTTATCTGATCTTCAGATTTAATGCAATCCTGATACAAATTCCAACAGCCTTCTTTGTATAATTGGAAAAACCAATTTTAAAATTTATCTGGAATGGTAAGGGAGCTTGAATGGCAAAAAAATATCTTTTAAAAAAAAGAACAAAGTTGTAGGACACTCACTTCCTACTTTAAAGAATCTTATTTAGCTACAGTGGAAAAAAACAGCATGATACTGACATAAAAATAGACAGATTGACCAATGGAATTGAATTGAAAGTTTGGAAATAGATCCTAATATCTATGGTCAAGTGATTTTTGACAAAGCTGTCAAACCTACCTAGCTGGGCCAGAACAGTCTATTCAAAGACTGGTACTGGGAAAACTGGATACTCATATCTAAAAGAAAAAAGAGGACCCTTACCACAAATCTTATAAAAAATTAACTTAAAATGGATCAAAGATCTAAATATAAAAACTAGAACCATAAAACTCCTAGAAGAAAACACAGGAAAACATCTTCAAGATCTTGTGTTAGGTGGTAGTTTCTTGAAACTTACATACAAAACACAAGCAAGAAAAGAAAGAATAGATAAATGGAACTTCCTCAAAATTAAACACTTTTGTGTTTCAAACTATTTTGTTAAGAAGGTGAAAAGACAACCTACTCAATGAGAGAAAATCTTTGGAAACCACATAACCAACAAAGGTTTGATTTCCATGTTACATAGATATCACACAACTCAACAACAAAAAGACAAGCTATCCATTTAAAAAATGGGCAAAAGACTTGAATAGACATTTTTCTAAAGAAGAAATATAAATAGCCAAAAAGCATATGAAAAGATGTTCAACATCTTTAGGTATTAAAGAAATGCAAATTAAAACTATAATGGGAAATCATTTCATACTTTACAGAATGGCCCTTATTTTAAAAAATAGAAAGCTACAAGTAAAGGAACACTCCTTCACTGTTGGTGATAGTGTAAAATGATGCAACCTCTGTGGAAGATGGTTTGACAGTTCCTCAGGGAGCTATTTGTAGAAGTGCCATATTATCTGGCAATCTTACTACTAGGAATACATTCAGAAGAACTGAAAACAAGGACACAAACAAATATTTGCACACCAATGTTCATAGCACCATTATTCACAATTGCTAAAAGATGTAAACAACCTAAGTGCCCATCAACCAAACAGTGGTATACACATTTGATGGAATACTATTTAGCTATGAGAAGAAATGAACTGTGAAAGCACATGACAACATGGATGAATTTTGAGGATATTATGCTGCATGAAATAAGCCAGACACAAAAGGACAAATACTGTATGGCTTCACTGATATGAGCTAAATAGATGAGTAAATTTATGGAGTTAAACTATAAAATATAGTTTAGTAGGAGACAGAATGTTGGTTGAGAAGGGGGAGATGATACTGAATGTGTATAGAATGTTTAATAAGGTCGACTATACATATGTGGTAATGGATAGAGTTGATGGCAATACATTATAATGTGTATGAAAAACACTGATGATCTATAAATGTGATTATGGCTGAAAGGGGTAATTAAGAAATTTAATGTTAATTTAAAGACAGCTATAGGATAATCTAGGGACTGGATAACCATTGATTTTTGTAGTAGAGGAAGGAGAATTGTGGTTAACAATATAAATACAAGAATGTTCTTCTACTGTAAGGTGTTAAGAACATGGTGATACATGGAAAAATACAGTAAATGTAACTTATAGACTATAGTTATCAGCAATATTGTAATATTTTTGTAGCAAAGACAAAGAAGTTACTGTATCAATGCTAATTGTCAAAAAACATATGGGATTTAGTTTTATGAGATCTGAATATGATTAAGCATTTTTTCTTTCATTTTCTTCATGCCAGATTGGTTATGCCACTAACCAATCTGTGTTCATTTATGTATCTTTCTGAACACTGGAGAAATAATTGAATTTGTTTTTAGGAGTAAACTAGATAAATGTACCTAGAGAGAATTTTTTAAAGTAATGTTTCCATAACTTGTTAAGCTATTTTTTGTCTATTTTATTTTTTTGAAGGTGAAATAAAGTTTCCTTTAAGAAAAAAAAAGATATAAACCAACAAATAAATTAAATTGAATTTAAAAACATTCAAATAACTGAAAACAATTTAGTAAAGGTAAAACGGGGGGATGAAAAAACAAAAGGACAGACAGAAACTGATAATAAAATGGTAGACCTAATTTGACCACACCAATAATTTTATTATATCCAACTTGTTTAAACACACACAATAAAAGAAAGACCTTGTTATATTAGATTAAAATTAAGACCTAACTATATGTGGTCTATAAAAAACCCACTTGTAACTTAATAGTAGCAATAGATTAAAAGAAAGTTTAAAACTTCCAGTTTCAACTCTGACATGCAAATAGCTGGGAAAAACAGCTTAACAAACTGAAAATCAAACTTTTCTTAGAGCCATCAGAAAATTGAGTTTCCACAGCATACTGTCACACCAGAAATTTGGAAAGACCAGTAAATACAGAGATAGTGCCTGCTTATTCAGCTTACCTAGAAGAGAAGTTGCTGGAGTCTTAGACTGGTAGGATAATTTTGATGAATTGCTGGAATCTGAATGTGGACTAGCTTGAAAATGAGCATACTCCCTGTATTGCAATTTTAGCACCTGCCCCCTTTTCATAGATTTTGCCTTTGGCAACAAGATAAATTACCTCTTTTCTTTTATAGGGGAAGGGTAAATGTAACCAGTTGGAGATATGATCAGTGTGTTATACATAGCAAAGAGCAATTCTCCAGTGAAAAAGAACTTGCCAAAACCTTATTTTACAGGAAAGAGAAAGCCAATTATCCCAATCCAGCCAAGTCTAACCATCCTATCTCCTAACCAGGAGGGGAGGGAGAAAAATAAACAAGTATAAGAGACACTTATAAAGGTTACAGTCCAGGGACACAATCCCACTAAAAGACACAAATTTAATCAAAAGACTACAGAATGCTTCCCCTCCTCCATTCCGTATCACCACATCAACAGAGCTCCAGTATAATAAAAAATGCATTACAGCGGAAATAACTGCGAAGCTCAAACTATTTAAGAATGCATTTTTAGGGAAAACCAAAGACAGCAGAGGAAAAGCAAAGATATTATACAATTTGCAAATCAAGGTATGTAGCACTAGATCACACATAAACACAACCCAATTCTTAGCCATAATAACATAGTAACTCAAATAAAAGGCCTATTTACCTGACTCCTTGTTGCCTAGTATATTATGTTTATGTAATTTTTAACAAAAATTTTAAGACATGATGAAAGGTAAGAAAATCAGATCCTAGAGAGACAAAGCAAGCATCAGAACAAGACTCAGATATGACACAGAATTTAAAATTATGAGTCAGGAAATTTAAAATAACCATAAGTAATATTTAAAGGGCTCTGTTGGAAAAATAGACAACATGTAAGAAGAGATGGACAATGTAAGCAGAGAAATGGAAACTCTAAGAAAGAATGAAAAGGAAGCAATAGAAATCAAGATCTCTGTAATGGAACTGAAGAATGCCTTTGACAAACATTTAAATAGACTGGACAAGGCTAAGTGAGCTTGAAGATATGTCAATAAACACGTTAAAAACTAAAATACAAAGGTAAAAAAGAATAAAGTATTAGTAAAAACAGAATATCAAATAAGTGCATGTCAATTTCAAAAAGTGTAACATATGTGTATCATAGGAATACCACAACAAGAAGAAAAAGAGAATGGAACAGAAGAAATATTTGGAGTAGTAATAGGTGAGAACTTTCCAAAATTAATGGGATGCACCAAACCACTCAAACTCAGAGAAAAACAAGCAAGAAAAAAATACCAAATCTGCTCCCAGGCATACCATATTCAAAGTGCAGAAAGACAGAGCATGTGTATTAGTCAGCCAAAGCGGTGCTGATGCAAAGTCCAGAAATCTGTTGGCATTTATAAAGAGAATTTATTTGCAGTATATGCTTACAGTCACAAGGCCATAAAGCATAAGTTATTTCCCTCACCAAAAATCTGTTGCCACATTTTAGAGCAAGATGGCTGCCAACGTCTGCAAGTATTCAACCTCCCTCTTCCTTTTAAGACTCCATGGTCCCGGCATCTTCCAATATCAGCTGTAGGCTGAGATAAGTCTCATCTCTCTCCCAGGGCTCATTTCTCTCCTAGCTCAGCTGCTCTGTTCTCTCCATAAGGTCAGCTATAGACTATCAGGCTCTCTATCTTCCTGGGGCCCCTGCCAAGTCTATGGAGCCCTCTCTATTCCTCTGTGTTCTTCTCCTGTGTGTTTCCTTCCCGGGGCTCCAACTCAAAACTCTACAACTGTCTCCTCTGCCATGTCATTTTATCTGTGAGTTCCTGCCCACCAGAGGTGGGGATTCAACATCCTACTGACATCACCCAATCAAAGCCATTATTTAATCAAGTAAAAGTGAAACCTCTGAATCCAATCCAATTTAATATGCCCAGAAGGATAGACCAGTTCACAAACATAATTCAATATCTATTTTTGGAATTCATAAACAATATCAAACTGCTACAGCATGTTACATACAGAAGGGAAAGGATAAGAATTTCAGTGGATGCCTCATCAGACACCATGAAAGCAATGAAAGAGGGAAGTGAATTATTAAAAATGTGAATGAAAAAAATCAAACAAAAAACCCACCATCCTAGAATTATATAAACAACAAAATTTCTTCAAAAGCTAAAGAGAAAGACTTTCTCAGACAAACACATACTGTGGGAATTCATAGTAAGCTGACCTGGCCTGCAAGAAATATTAAAAGAAGGTGATGTAGTTCAGAAATTAGATCTATATAATTAAAGGAAAAGCATCAAAGAATAAAAAACTGAAGGTAAAATAAAATTTTATCTTCCATATTCTTAATAGATATAGTAGATAAAGTTTTATTAAAAGTAATTATAGTAAAAATGTATTGTGTGTTTGTGGCATAGAGATAAGTGAAAAGGATGATGGAAATTTTATAAGGGATGAGAAGAAGGAATTGGGAATATCCTATTATAAGTTATCTGAGCTACCCATATAGCAGTATAGTGTTATTAGCAATAAACCAATATTGCTAATGCTAGGGCAACCACTAAAACATTTTTAAAGTATAATTAATATGCTAAAACAGAAGAGAAAAGGGAATTACACAAAATGCTCAACTAAAACAAAGTAAGGCAGAAAAAGAGAACACAAAAGAAATAAATACCCACTTCAGAGAATAGAAATCAGTGACAAACAGGATAGATATTCCATGTATATTAATAATCACTTAATTTTAGAGGTCTAGGTACATGAATTAAAATACAAAGATTGTCAAAGTGGACAAAGAGAAGAAAAAACAGTACCCAATTCTATTATTTAATGATTATTCAAGATTTACAAGGTTCTCTAGGGAAACAGAACAGACTAGATATATATATATACCATAAATATAATATATAGGGTATAAATATTATGAAATTTATTATAGGAATTGGCTCATGTGACTATGAGGATGGGCCAGTTCAAATTCCATAGGGAAGGCCCCAAGCTGGGAACTCCAATGAAGGTTTCAATGAACTCCCCAGGAGAAGGTGCCTGGCTGAAGTAGAGATGGAAATTCTTTCTTCTGACTGCTGAAATCATCACTTCTCCTTTTAAGGCCTTCAACTGATTGGATGAGATGTCTCTCCCATTGCTCAAGGCAGTCTCCTCAGTTGATTGTAGATGTAATCAGCCATAGACACAATCAATTCACTGATGAGTTAAGTCCATTATATATCCTCAGAGTAACAATCAGACTGGTGTTTGCTTGACCAAACAACTGGATACCATCACCTGGCTAAGTTGACAAATGAACTTAATCATCACACCATAAGAAATCAGCATTAAATGTAAAGTTACAGATAGGTTAAAAGTAAAAGGGGGGGAGAAAAATGCATCATGATAACATTAAACAACAACAAAATAAACTGGAGTAGGTATGTAAATTTCATACAAAATAGGCTTCAAAACAGTGAAAATTATGAAGGAAAAAGATGAACATTATAAATGATACAGGGGTCAACTTCTCAAAGATGCCATAACATTTATTAATGAGGATTTAGCTAACAAGAACATGTCAAAATATGTAAGGTATAAACAGTTGCAACTGTGATAATGAACAGGGAGGAAAATAGGTTTTATCATTTAATAACATACAGTTTTGTCACTTTTCAAGTACTTTCTGATTCACACATGGAGAGCACTGCTTTTACTCTAGGGATAACTATTCAGACTTTCTAACATAGCAACGGTGTAGAGGGATGGAAGGGATAGGATAACTTGACTTTGGAGCTGTCATAGAATTTAACATGGCCATTTTTAAAATCTTTGTTCTTTACATGCTAAAGTTATAAATAATTTTATAATTTAATTGCGCTGTATTGTTTATGACTATAAACCTGTGAAATTGTAGTATGATAACAATCTGCATCAGATAATTTTTAACTTTTGGATAAAATAATTCCTTTCTGAGATAGACTTTTCATTGACACTAGGCCTAATATTTCACTGTGGTCCCCTGGCAGCCAGACTTTGAAATCTAAAGATTATCTACTGTATTAGTCAGCCAAAGGGGTGCTGATACAAAATACCAGAAATCTGTTGGTTTTTATAAAAGGATATTTATTTGGGGTTGAGACTTACAGTTACCAGGCCATAAAGCATACATTTCTTCCCTCACCAAAGTCTGTTGCCATGCATTGGAGCAAGATGGCTGCCGACCTCTGTAAGGGTTTAGCCGTCCTTCTCCCTCTTAAGGCTCCGTGGTCCCAGCTTCTTCCAATATCAGTTGTAGGCTGGTATAAAGCTCATCTTTCTCCCTGGGGCTTGTTTCTCTCTGGGCTCAGCTGCTTTGCTCTTTCCACAAGGCCAGAGGTGAACAGGGCCTCTTCCCAGGGTCTCTGCCATGTCTAATGGAGCCTTCTGTGTTTCCTCATTTATCTGCTTCTTTGTGTGTTTAATTCCCGGGGCTCCAGCATCAAAACTCCAGATTTCTCCTCTGTCATGCCATTTTCTCACTTATTTACAGATGTGGCCCAATCAAAGCCCTAATAATTATTTAATCAAGTAAAAATGGAACTTCTGAAGTTAATACAATCTAATATGCCCAGAGGAACAGATCATTTTATAAACATAATCTGATACCTATTTTTGGAATTCATAAATAATATCAAACAGCTACACCTATCTTCTGAATACTGAAACTTTTCTTTAACTTGCCAAAAATATTCAGAGGTTACTAGAGGTCTTATTTAATATAAGGACATTTTTTCTGTACTTTATTACCTTGCTGCTGAGATTCTACCAGCTGAACATATTGGTGTATATTACAGTATGTTTCTTGTAAGCTAGTTTGATGCCTGTATTAAATGTTGATCCATCTAAGTGTGCTAGAAGACTTATAGTATCATACAATAATGGTTTTAGATTTCATAGTGAAAATTAAAATTTTTCTTATATATATATTTTTAATGTATGAGTCATCCACAGGTAGAATTTAAAGGGGAAATAGAAAAAGCAACTACTATAACTTGAATGATATTATCACCCCTTATTTAATTTCAAGACCAATCCTCTTAAAACCTCAGAAATCCATTTAACTAAAATTTATGTTTAGAATTTTGATATTTCTGGTCAAAGAAGACTGGATTTACAATCACAGACTATAAACAAAACATGTTTTGAGAACTGAAATTCGGTTATTTTTATCCTTAAACTGATGAACTAATTCCATAATATCTGATAATTCAGTATTTACCATAAAGTTACCACTCTTGGGAGCAAGAGGCAATGGTATTTTGAAAGATAGTAAAATATAAATATCTTAAGGGACAAAAGAAATAATTCACCACAGAGCACATTTTCTTGAAAGTGCAATTTTTAGTTCAGTTCACTCTACTTAGTGAGTCAGTTCTAGTACATTGTAATTTATACGTGACCTAAATATAAGGCAGGCATATTTACACAGTTAGATGGCACTAAAATTATCCTTCCAGAAATGACAAAGGATTTATATTCTGAAAATGTATGCATTCATGGCAGGGGAGAGATTTAACGAAAGACTATATTGAAAAGACAGTGCACCTTTTGCAGAGCAACATTTTCCTTGAGCAAAATAATTTAAGGGATACTTGAATCAGAAGCTTACTCATAGTTCCTACTAATTAATTCTATGTAGGAAAATATATATAGGCCCTGTTTTTGAGAAAAATAATTACGTTAACAAATTTCTCTTTTCCGTTTTTGTCTTTGTTTAGTAACAATGGGGACACCGTTTATTGATCAGGTATTTACCTTGTGGCAGGCGGTGGGTTACATGCTTTGAATGTTTCTGACTTAATCCTCACAAACTCTTATGAATAAATTTCTATAACTCTTATTTTATGGATGAGAAGATTGATGTTGTATGAACTCAAGTAACTTGAACCAGTTTGCAAACTAGAAAGTGGTGGAGCTAAAATTTGAACCCATGATTATATGGCCAAAGTTCATGACCTTAACTCCTACTGTCTTCCTGATATAAATCTTAAGAAAGCCACAGTTAATAAATATGGTAAAATAAAATACATTTTAACATCTAGAAGATCAAAGTGGAGCACAAAAGGAAGAACATCAGACACACTGGTATAGCGAAGTTGGGTCCTCTGTAAGGGAGGAAAGCACGTACTTATGGGTACTCTGTTGCACTGAAGAAGGAGCATCACCTGAAGCAATGCTGACAGTGAATTAACTTGAAGCTCCTTCCTCCAGAGCTTTTAGAGAACCAATACATAATTGTTTCTTGCCAAAACACAGAAGCAACAACATTCAATTTAAAATATTAAAGCAAATGAAATCCGTAACACTATTGTATTCAAAAAATTGTTTAGAAGAGTGATAATACACTGAAGGTCTTTTATTTTTTCTCTAAGCAGCATATATTAAATCATTACAAGGCTCATTTAATTTTTCTGTGATACTTTAGAAATGTTTCCAAGTTGAAGAATATAAATTAGGTTTTCTTATATCATCAGAGTAATAATTCAACTGAAGTTCCTTATAAAAAATCAGAAAAATAAAGTGAAAGAAGCATGTCTTAGATAAGAAAGGTCACTATATCATGGTCCTGATGATAATGATATATTGGCAAAATGAATGACATATGCAGTTGTGTTGGCAGCTCAGTTATCTCAAATTACCAGCCTAACAATTTGAATTACTACCTAGGCTGCAGACATATTTCTCAGGTCCTAGAAACTCTACAGTACTTTACTCTGTTACTAATACTCTATTAGGTATTAGAACAGAGGAGGCACACAATTTTTGATAACATGGGGAAATTGGTCACACAAATATATATACACACGTAATTTTTTATATATCTATAATTATATATATATAAAAGAGTCAGCGATATCATTTGAATATATAATAAATAAGCAAATTAAAAGAAAAAAATTAAATTCAGTGTGAAATCTCTCAATTTGAACAGGAACAAGATGATGTTTCCTGATTTTTCCATGTTTTGGATCAAACATATATAAAAACATTGGCAAATAAACTGATTGAATTAATCAGTCAAATGTAATTAGATTTTCTATATATAAGTCTGTGGCTAATATGATAATGATTCCTTTTTTTATTCTACACTGTTATGCTTAATTCTTTATGTAACTGTCTCCACAGCTAGACCTGTAAGCACTTTTAAGTCATAAGACACATGTAATGACTGAGTGAAATCCTTCTAATTCAGAGTTACTGGGTGACAATACAGATCTCTATCTTTATACACTATTTAATATTTTCTGAAATACTTTTACTTGTATCATCTCATTTAGCAACTTCAAACATCCCTGTGAAAATGATTACTACATCCATTTTCCAGGCAAAGCAACTTAAGTTTAGCGAAGTTAAGGAAATTCTCAAAGTCATAAAGCCAAGTAAATTTGCATTTTCAAAATAGTAATATTCATACATAGTTTTATTCTCTCATTTGTACCCTGAACACAACATTAAGCACTATAGTCACTGGAGTTACCTTTCATAAAATTATATATTTTAAGGCTGGGTTCACAAATTACTATCCAAGTTATTTCTGTATATTTGACATTTGTCAAAATTTAATTATGGCAACCAATTACTTAAGTAATGCCCAATATGTCTTACCTCTCCTATTTGGACAATTTGTCCTTATGATAGGATATTAAAATAGTATTCTTGCTACCTCTGGTTTGAATGAGGGGCTAATAAGACAGATATCAGTTTTCAGAATGAGGGAGAGATTGGTCTCCCTATCTGAAGAAGTCTCAAAGTCAATTAAGAGATACCTGGATCACCACTCATAGTCCCTTCAGTCAAATCAAGTGTGGAAGATTGAAAAAAAATGGTCTTTCAAATGATATCCACATCTTAATCTCTGGAGCTTTTAAAAGTTTCTTTATATGGCAATTTCTTTGCAAATGGAAATTTCTTTGCAAATGTGATTAAGATAAAGACTTTGAAATAGGGAAATTATCTTGGATTATTTATGCAGGATATTTTCTTTTTTAGATACACACACAAAAAAATGTATCCTTAAAAAAAGGAAGCAGAGGAGAGTTGACACATATACATAGAGTAGGTCATGTGATGATGGAGCAGAGAGAGATTTGATGAAGCTGGCCTTAAAGAGAATGATTGCAGCCACAAGTGAAGGGCTACTAGCATCCACCAGGTCCTGGAAGAGGCAAGGAACAGATTCTCCACTAGAGAATAGAGGGCATGTAATCCAACCAACACCTTAACTTGAGCCTAATGATACTCATCTCAGACTTCTGGTCTCCAGAACTGCAAAAGAACAAATTTATGTTATGTAAAGCCACCCAATTCTTGATAATTTATTACAGCTGTCACATCTATTTACAAGTGATCAAATTGAGAACAGAGAGTTGGGGGGAGATTTTCTTTATAGAGAGCTGTTTCTGTGTGGGGAGTGTCCAGAGGGCAAAGGTAGGGGTGCTTCCTCCTTCACATCAAGTCTGGTGAAGGGACTGCCAGGGGAACATACCCAAGTCTTGAGTTGAGGGAGAAGAATGTGGGATACCTGAGAAAGATAAGGCAACCATAGAGCAGGAGAGAAGGGGCAGTCTGAGATTTATGGGGAGAAAGGATGCATGAATATTTCCTGTGAACTAGATGTGGGGCAAGGGGGACAGTCAGTGTAGAGTTCATTTATATATTACTCAGAGCTGGATACCTAATTTGTGGGGCCCAGTACAAAATGAAAATGTGGGTACCCTTGTTCAAAAAGCAATAATAAAGTTTCTCCTTTCTCCTGAAGACTCATTCTCTTAACTTCTTATGATAGGCAAAATAATGGTTCCCCAAAAATATTCTAATCCCTGGAACCTATGAATGTGTTTGGTTACATTGCAAAATTAAGATTGTTAATAAGATGAATTTATCTAAAAGGAAGATTAATCTGTATTATATAGTTGGGCCCAATGTAATAAAAAAGATCCATATAAGAAAGTGAAGCAGCTGATGCCTGAAACGATGAAAAAACCAAGGAAACAGATTTTATTCTTTAGAAAGGAAAACATCCCTTTCAATTCCTTAATTTAGCCCAGTAAGACCCATTTCAGACTTCTGTCTTATAAAAATGTAAGATAATAAGTTTGTGTTATTTTAAGCCATTAAGTTCATGGTCATTTGCTATGTTTGTGCTTAGTTTCCTAGGGTTGCTGTACATCAAACTGGGTGACTTAAAAGAACAGAAATTTAGTTGCATGGTTCCAGGTACTAGAAGTCTGAAATCAAGATGTTGGCAGAGCCATGGTTCCTCTAAAGCCTATAGGGGAGAATTTGTCCCATGCCTCTCTGCTTGCTTCTGGCAGTGGTTTGCTGGTAATCTATGGCATTCTCTGCCTCCGTTTTCACATAGTCTCATCCTCTTTGGCAGTGGTTTTTGGGTGGGTTGTGGGGAGTAATAGGTAGCTTTTCAAGGGAAGGTGGAGAAATGGCAAGAGATAGATCACTTTTAGCCAAGACTCCAAGCCTACATTTTCTGCTCCATTATCCAACTGAGTTTCACTTATGAAATAGAGATTCAAAGATAACATTAATTTCAGGATGGTGACTAAAAGGCATCAACCCCCAAGCATGGGGTCCCTGAGTGCAGACACCTGTGCAACTGCACTGGTGGTCTACCCATAGAGCGTTTTCTGGTCCATATATAGAGAGAAAAAACCACAAGGGCAATGGAACCCTGGACTTGGAGGTGAATTATAGATTCTCTGGTATTGTGGAAAGTGTCTGGGGTAGTTTGATATTATTTATGAATTCCAAAAAGAGATACAGATTATGTTTAAAAACGGGTCTATTTCTTTGGGCATGATGCCCTTTGATTGGATTAAATTCAAAGATTTCACATGTACTTAATTAAATCAAGATTAGGATTTTGATTCAACTACATCATTAGAGTGACTCAGGGTTGAGCCCCACCCCCTTGGTGGGCTATAGAAATGGACATTCACTGAAGAAAAACACACAGTAGAAGACAAAGTAGAGGAGATAACTTAGTTTTGATGCTGGAGCCCCAGGGAGAGCTAAGCCGATTGCCTGGTGGTTTACAGCTGAAGAGACTAGAGCCCTGAGAAGCTGAGAAGGCCTGGAAAGAAATGAGCCCCTCAGCCTACAGCTGAGATTGGAAGAAGCTGGAACCACGGAGCCCAAAGAGGAAGAAGGAAGGCTAAACCCTCGTAGAGATCAGCAACCATCTTTGGTGAGAAAGAAACCTTGAATTGAACTCTTTAGCTTTTACCCCAAATGTAAGCCAACAGATACCTGGTACTTTGCATCAGCACCCCTTTGGCTGACTAATACAGTGCCCAAATGTGTCCATTCAGAAAGGAAAGGCTCTTGCCTCTGTCAAGGAAATTGTGGGTGTTCTAGGCTGGCTTCCAGTTCCAGACCCAGCAGTAGGATTTGGACATAAGCAGTTTAGGTAGGTTTATTTAGGAAGTGATCCCAAAAAGCACTGATAATGGAGTTGAGGAAGTGAGTCAGGGATGTGAAGGAATCCAATGATATTACAAGCAGGTTACTCTTATGGACAACTGAGAACCCTGCTAGGGATTTTTAGGAGACTGTGCGGAATAGACATCAGAGATGTTTCTCCAGTGGCATATTTATCCACCAACTCCTATTATTGGTTAAAGGTTTTTCCTAAAGGCATTAATTCCTCCTACCTCTGGGACACCTACTCCTGTGGTCAGAAAAAGTCCTCAGGCAAAGAGTTGCAGGTGCTTACAGTAGGAAGCCATAGGCAAAAAAAGAGTGTCTGTCAAGAGGATATGGGAGATGAATAATATCTGTTACAGCAGGAGAAAGGAGCTTAAAAATAGGAAGCTTTTATGGTCCTATAAAAGTCTCAGATGGGAGGGGAAAAATCAGATTTAATAATTTATCAGATTAAGAATGCATGGAAGTGGAGGGCATGCAAAATCTTTCCTACCCCTTTGCCACTTCTCTCTTCTTCCATTGCCCATCCTTGTGATCCTAAATAGGCAGAAAAATAGTTAACATGCTGGTGAGGGGCATAGGGAGAAGAAGAAATATAATAAAGAGGAAAAAGGAAACTTACTGCAGGCTTCCAGCCTGAAGCGGGCCTGAGCCAGGGAAGAACAGTCAACAATAAGTCACATCTGGAGTTTTGATTACTATCTTCCACTGCACGTTATTATACTGAGAATATATTTGTGATTGACAGTCAACTCTATGACTCTCTATCACTTAAAAGTAGGGCCAGCTTCATGGACATGTGACCCATGCATTTGCATAGGGCACCACACTTGGAGGAGTCCTGAATTTGGTTTAATGCTTTTCTCTTAACATCCTGAAATTCTTAAGAAATTTTTAATATGGTGACTCACATTTTCCTTTATCACTGGGTCCTGTGAATTATATTCCCATTCCTACCCAGGAGCAAGTAGAAATTCATGATATTTTCCGAAGTATTTATCCTGAGTGTAGGTTTCTTCCATTGGATACATTTAATGGGACAAAGGGAGACAAAACTGAAAAAACACAAATTTGCATTTTGAATGCAATATGTTATGCCTATTTAACATTCCATGCGTATTGTTTGAAGTCATCCAACTACCAAATTACATCACTTTTTGGTGATTAATTGACTACTTAGTTCAATGACATCACATATCTTAAAACTGAGCTAATTTCTCATTACTAGGCTATTACTATAAAAAAATAACAGATATCCCAGTTAAGGCAGTATAATAAATACATCATTAGTTCTGAGATTGGGTTTAGAGTTAATTGCTGGCACTTTTGAAATCAAAGCAGAGGTACTAAATTGTCAGGCACTGCTGGGGGGAAACTGAAGATGGGACCCTGTCAGATACACATTTACGTCTGATCTCCTGCAAACTAAATAGTGCCTGTGATAAATACTTATTGAAAGAATGCATAAATGCAATGCTTGTCTTTTTTATCATCTTTGTAATAACTGAAAATATTATATAAAAGTGGTGCCACTTTGAAGCTTAAAAATAGATATTTGAAACTTAACATTGTTTTAAATTTGTTAAAGTGTTGATATCAATATTCTTCTAGACCATTTCCTTCTCTTTCATATTATTTGTGTAGGAAGAAATGAGGATGTAGATTGTAAATGTCAATGTAATATACAAATAAAATGTTGATGACCATGAATGTGTTACTGTAAGATTCAGAACATAGGTTTTGGATCAGAGAGAACTGAGTTTGATTTCTGGCTTCACCCCTTGTGGTGAGCCTTGGAATACGTTCTGTTTCTTAGCCTCCCTGTTGACAGCTACAATATCAGGATGCTAATACTGATCTCATGAGGTTGTTGAGAAAATTAAAAGAGACACAGGCATCAATATAACCTGGGTTGTAGTGAGCCTTCCATCAAATTTAGCTCTTATCGTGTTTCAAGTTCAATCCCATTTTGTTCCCATCTGCTTTCATAGACTATACACGTGAGGGAAATATCATTTTTCTACGGAATTCTCATTTTGACAACAGGGGTCCAGAGACACTGTTTACAATCTACTTATTTGTTAGTTAAACACGGACCATTGACAGCTCACCAGTCATGCACAGAAACAAGATGGGATGATGAAGGTATTGATTAAATGATAATGTACCCTTTGATCAGAATCTTTTCATCATATGATAAAAGAGAACATTTTGAAACAAAAATTCTATTGAAACGTGCTGAAGTAGGTCTGTTTTCCTTAACAAGAAAATGAAGTACAAATGTGATTAGCTGAGATAAGCATATTAGTAAATAGAGAAACCTCTCTGAAAAGTATTTCCATTATTAAATAAAGAAAAAAGGAATTACTGAAATATTTGAATGACTCATTTGAGATAGTATTGCTCTTAAAGTAAATTCTTCATATTATTTAAATTTATAGAAAATATAAGAACTTGAATTGCATAGAAATTGTATTTATATTTTAACCTTTTTATTTTGGAAAATATTAAATAGATCTAAGTAAACAGAATAATCAAATGAACTCTCATGTAGCATCTTATCCAGCTTCAGCAATTATCAACTCATGGATAAACAAGTTTCTTGTATACTCCCACTCACTTCCCCACTCCTGTGTTTTTTGGAGCAATTCTCAGGCATCCTATAATTTCTGGAATCCTTCTAAACTATCATTGAAATACGTTTCTGTAATATTTATAAAGACAGCGGCCCTATCTTGTACAATTCATTCCGTCTGTGACACGGGAAATACTTAAAAATCTGTGTTTCTGCTTTTATATATTACTCAGATATTTTATAAAATATTTTTCTTAAAACCATAAAATCATATATGAAGAGGTTTGGAAAAAATTTAAAGATAAAATACTATTCTGTTTTTACCACTGTACATAAAAAATAACCTTTAAAGTCAGAAAGTGAGAGTCCTCCAACTCCGTTATTCTTTTTAAAGATATTTTTGGCTATTTGAGGCCGCTTATCCTTCCAAATAAATTTGATAATTGGCTTTTTCATTTCTCAAAAAACGCTACCGGGATTTTTATTGGGATTGGGTTGAATCTAAATCATTTTTGGAAGAATTGACCCAATTTTTAATAGATTCTTATAGAATTCTTATCTAACCTTAACTATATCTAGTCTTTTAGTCCAAGAACATAGAATGCCCTTCCATTTATTTAAGTATTCTTTTCTTTCTTTTAGCAATGTTTTGTATTTTCTGAGTACAGGTCCTTTTATGCCATTGGTTAACCTTATTTCTCTATGAACCGTAAGCCATGAAGGTCAATATTTAAAAGAATAATCAAGGGAATGTATAACATAGTGATTTTGGTGGTGGATGAAGATTGTGGTTAATGGTATGCATATAAGAATGTTCTTCTACTAAAAAGTGTTCAGAATATGGTGATATATGGGAACATTACTACTATTGTAACTTTCAAATGATAGGAAATTTGTAATGTTTTTGCAGCAATTGAAAACAAGTTATATCAATTCTGAAAGACAACTGTAGGGAGTATAAGGGGGTATAACAGTTTGGCATTATTTGTGAATTCACCCATGGATTACAGAAGGCCAGGTAACCAACTCTTTGTTCTGAGAGGTTTGGGCCTGTATGCCAAAGGTTAGGGAGGATGTTGTCTTCACTTCACTGTACTAGGGGGTTTAAGACTTTCTCCTGGAGTTCAGGGAAGGTGTTGCCATCACCCCAAGTTACTTGGACTGTGAGTTCTGGAGCTTAGTCACCACACAGTTGTTTGATGAGGGTGGAATCATGAAAACGGTCATTGGGCAAGCCTGTGGAAAGGCTTCATCCTCAAAAGGCCCCAGGGAGAATAAACCATCATCTTGGGAATGACTCTCAGACTTTGAAATTGAGTGGAGTATGCCCTGCAGGTTTACTGAACTGTAGAGGACCCATGGCTCATGTTTCCCTCCCAATTTCTCCTTGTGATAATGAAAATGTTTATCCTTTATCTTTCCATTTGTGTATTGGAAGCAGATAAATAGTTTTATAAGTTTCAGGTCTACAGCAGACAGGATTTTGCTCCAAGACAAACTGTATTTCTTTAAACTGATTATGATATGATTTTGTACTTAGTATTGTTACTGATTTAAGATTTTTTGAATATTGTAAAGTCTTTTTGGAATTCAGAGGATGGAGTGTAGCAGTTTGGCATTATTTATGAATTCCACAAATAGATATTGGACTATGTTTGTAAACTAGTACCTGGGTGTGATTAAATTATGATTAGGGCTTTGATTGGGCCACATCAGTAGGAGGTTGAGTCCGGTGGGTGGGGACTCAGATAAAACTACATAGCAGAGCAGAGGAGTGAGTTGGAGTTTTGATGCCAACTCTAGATCCTGGAGCCCAGGAACTGAACATACAGGAGAAGAACACACAGGAATAGGGATGGCCCTTTAGACACAGAGAAAGCCGCAGGGAAAGAGACAGAACCATTCACCTGATAGTCTACAGCTAGCCTTGTGGAGAGAGCACAGCAGCTGAGCCCAGAGGCAAATGGAGACCCAGGAAGAGGGGAACCCAAAAAGCCTGAACTCTTGGCAGACATCAGCAGCCATCTTGCCCCAACACGTGGCAATAGACTTTGGCGAGGGAAATAACTTATGCTTTATGGCCTGGTAGCTGTAAGTTTCTACCCAAATAAAAACCCTTTATAAAAGCCAACAGCATTCTAGTATTTTGCATCAGCACACCTTTGGCTGACTAATACAGTAGTATAAGGTTTTTCCTTTTGCAGTAAGGAAAATGTTCTAAAATTGACTGAAGTGATGACATTACAACTCTGATGAAAATGAAAGCCACGAGTATACACCTTGAATGATTTGTTCAAAGCATGGGGCTGTGTAACACAGGGAATCCTATGGTGGAAGATGGACTGTGGTTAACTGAACAAATATGAGAAGGTTCTCTCATGAACTTTAGCAAATGTATAATATTAATACAGGGTATTAATGATTAGGTGGGTTGGGGGGAAATACACCAAATGTACAAAATAGGCTATAGTTAGTAATAATATTTTGATGATGCTATTTCATAATTTGTAACAAATGTCTCACAACAATGCAAGCTGTTGTTTGCAGGGTGATGTATGGAGACTTGTGTGTTGATATGCATTTTTTGTAAGTTCAAAACTTTTTCTATACACTTATTGTTTATGTATGTTTATGTGTGAATGATATACTTCAATAAAATTTTATTTAAAAATGCTGTTTTACAGATTTGTATATAATCTTTTAAAGTGAATCTCTAATAACAATATGCAGCTTTTATTATAAAATATTCATTCTCCCATAAAAAGGAGATGTATAAATATGGTTCAGTTGGCACATTTCAAAAAAGCTAAATTCCCATTTGAACTAGCATTAAAAAAAGAAATTGATCCAATTATGATTAACTTTATAAATCATTTAAGGGATATTGTGTTTTCTTCTATAGATAACAAAACTGCTTGTGAAGCCTAGGTCTTTAATAGGTGTAATTCTCCTTGATCATGCTTTATTCATTAAAGATTGTTATAAAAAAAACTATTTTGTATATCAATAACTAACTTAGATTTCCTTTTGAACCATGAATAAATAAATATTAACATCTTTAGAAAGAAAAAGCTAAATATTCAAGTTAATATTTGTTTGTCTTTATTATAACAAATTTCTTATTTTTTTCCAAAGAGACCTGTTCTATACCAAATTTCTCATGAAACTATAAAATAATTTTTCCTAATATCCTAAATATTAATATTTTATTTTTACCTTTAATCATAATTTATTTGTATCATTTTAATTATGAAAAGCAAATCAAAATAATTACTTTGATATCAGAGTAAACATTAATTATTTAACAAAGACAATTATGTAGAAAAACCTTTTACCAATTAAATTGCCTTACTGTTACATCACTTCTGAAAGTTTGTATTTTTTAGTAAGGAAATAAGAAAATAGTTTAGTTTTCCCTTTAGATAATATTGTAAAGATAATATTCTAAAGATCACTATACTAAAATATACCAATATACTCTACAGTGTTAAAAAATAAAAGTTTTGTAGACTAAATGAACTGAATGGCCCTCTATTACTGGAAAAATTTGACTTAATTAAATATTGACATAGAAAATCATAACTATAATTCATGGGGAATTCCCTCAATTAAATTGGTGTTTATGTTGACTTGAGTCTTTTATGTAGATCCCAGTATATTATTTAAAATTTTTCCATTCCATTTGGGTGCAGGACCCTCTGATTGGCTTGAATTCGGTTGGGGGCCTTTGATTGAAATACTTCAGTAAGGCATGGTGGGTCTATGTCCTCTTACTGGAGTCTTATATAAACAGAGGAGAGGTGAGAGGAAAAGCTGCCATTTTACTCTGCCATGTGAGAGAGAACTCCAGGATTGCCTGCAGCTGCAGAAAGACAGAGAAACTCCAGGAGGCTGTGAGAGAGGCAGGAGGCTGGAATTAGCAAAGCAGTCAAAGCTGAAGCAACAAGGCCCTGAGGAGAGATGAGAGAGAGCCATATGCCTGATCACCCACAGCTGAGCTCAGGGGCACAGTGGGCAGGAGGAGAAGGCAGAGACTGCTCATCATTTTGCCTTGCCATGTGACAGGAATCCAGGATCGCCAGCAGCCAACCTTTGGTGAGACAGCATCTCTGCCGATACCTTGATTGGGACATTTTCACAGCCTTAGAACTGTAAGCTTCTACTCTAATAAATTCCCATTCTAAAAACCAACCCTTTTCTGTTACATTGAATTGACAGCCTGTCATATTGATCAGTGAAAATGAAGAGAGGACCAGAGATGTAATTTATGAGTCCATGCATTTTTAGTATATGTCAGAATAAAAATAAAAGCTAAAATGTCATTGTCATTTATGTAAATTTGCCTTACAGATATTTAAAATAATAATGTATTGTAATATAACTACACACAAAGCACAGTGTTAATAATTATGAGGGTTTAAGATGAAGAAGACAGGTTTTGATTATCAAAACTTCGTGATACTCCATCTTAACTATTTACCTTCATGAAATTTCTGTATATATATACATATATACAATGCTAAAATAATTTTTATTATAGCCTTCTTACATAATATGATAATTACAGGTAATTGGCAATCTTCAAGTTTGCTTTATGTTTCACTGAAAAATTTTGTTCATTTACTACCAAATTAAAATAATAAAAAAGTATTGTGGTATATTGCTTCCCTAATAATTCAGTTTCATTCTGCTTGCCATGGGATGAGCTCCTAGAATCTTAATGTAATCTAAAATGATTACCTTGAAAGATCCAGAGAAGAAAGTGTCAGAGCATGGTGACGGGCATGTTTCAGGAACTTAGGAGTCAAGAATCTCACCTTCTGCATGAAGTCGAAGAGGTGAGTTCAGAGCAAGAAATGTGAGATGAATTCAAAGGGTTGAAATCTGCTTAGACAGTGAAACAGAATGAGATTGCAGAGAACTTGGGCCTGGACAAATACAAAGGCTCAAATTGTGGTCTGAATGGATCTGAAGGGTCTCTGGCTCTTTTAGGTTGACATTCTTTTTTTTTTTGATGAGTACAAAAACTCATGTATATGTACCTAAGTGATTCTTTAACAAGCAAACTTCAAATGCTAACAGTTTTTCTAAGCAATTCACCATGGACTACCTTCTCTATTCTCTTTACTTCCCACTTCCTCTCATCTTCCAGACCTAGATTACAAATCTCAACTTCGGAATTTATGCTTAAGCTCCTTTTCTTTGGATGACACCAGACCCCCTTTCTGTGCCCTGAGCTACTTCAGAGCTGCACTGTCCCTGGCTTTGCTCAGTGTTTTTTGCAATCTACATTTGTGGGCAGCCTCCTATCTTCAGAAAATGCACCACAGTTTCCTGTGTCCAATCACCCAGCCCTATCAGAATGAAAATCATGGAGAAGTAGGCAGGGGCCATGCGAGGTTGGAAAGTGTAAGAATAATAATGATGTAGAGAAAGGCTCTAATTTGACTCTTCCCAGAAGCACTGAGCAGTGCCTGCAGACTTACAGAACAATAGATAATGTTGATTTTCAAGACAATTTTTTGTTTGCTTTTTTTTTTTAATTAGCATGCTTGTAGGTATACAGAAAAATCATGCAGAAAGTACAAAGTTCCCATATACCCTCCCACACAGTTTTCTCTATTAACATTTTGCATTAGTTAAAATAGATTAAACAATATTATTAAAATTTACTATAAATTATAGTCCATAGTTTACATTAGTGTTCACTCTTTGTTGTATATTTTTGTTCTTACTTTCTTTTAATTTTTATACTAGAGCCATACCACCCTGAATGCACTTGACCTCATCTGATCACAGAAGCAATGCAGGATTGGCCTGGTTAATACATGGATTGAAAGCACTTAATTTTTATATTAGACTTATTATCTTTGGAAAAAATTTATGCATATACACACATTGTGGGGATCTAGGGCCTGGGCTTTCCCTAAGTCCATAGCACATAGCTGCCTGCATGACCTAGACATAAGTTAAAGGTTAACAACCCTCCTTGAAGGAGAATGGATGGGTACTAGTCCCAAAGGGGTGCTGATGCAAAATACCAGAATACAAAAGGTATTGGTAAAAATACCTTTTACAAGAGGTTTCCACTTGGGGAGAAACTTACAGTTACCAGGCCATAAAGTATAAGCTACTTCCCTCACCAAAGTCTATTGCCACGTGTTGGAGCAAGATGGCTGCCGACTTCTGCAAGGGTTCAGGCTTCCTGGGTTCTTCTCTTCCTGGGCTTGTTTCTCTCTGGGCTCAGCTGCTATGCTCTCTCTACAAGGCTAACTGCAGACTATCAGGTGAATGGCTTGTTTCTCCTCCCGGGGCCTCTGCTGTGTGTAATGGAATCTTCTCTCTTTTGTCACGTATTTGCTTTTCTGTGTATTTACTTCCTGGGACTCCAGCATTAAAACTCCAACTTAACTTCTCTGTGGTGAGGTTTCCATGTGAGTCCCACCCACCAAGGAGGCAGGGATTCAATTCCCACTGATGTGGCCCAATCAAAGCCCTAATCATTATTTAATCAAGTAAAAGTAAAACCTCTGAATCCAATCCAATCTAATATGCCCAGAGGAACAGACCAATTCTGTTCTGGGGAAACTGGATATCCATTTCCAAAAGAATGAGGAACACCATCTCACACCCTATACAAAAATTAACTCAAGATGGATCAAAGACCTAAATATGAGAGCCAATAGGACAATATAGCTCCTAGAAGATAATGTAGGGAAACATCTATGAGATATTTTAGTAGGAAATGGTTTCATACACTTTACATCCAAAATGAGAGCAATGAAATAATAAATAAATTGGAACTTCTCAAAATTAAAAAACAAACAAACAACTTTTCACTTCAAAGAAGTCATCAAGAAAGAGAAAAGGCAGCCTACTCAATGTGGGAGAAGGTATTTTGGAATTACTTGTTCAATAAGGCTCCAATATCCAGCATATATAAAGAAATCCTACATCTCAAAAATAAAAGACAAACCATCCATTTTTAAAAACATGGGCAAGAGATTTGGATAGACACTTTTCAAAGGGGAGATATAAATGGCTAAAAAACACATGAAAAGATGCTCATCATCACTAGCTATTAGGGAAATGCAAATCAAAACTAAAATGAGAT
>JAQZBX010004344.1:30828-59616 GCA_029593785.1 Cabassous unicinctus | reverse complement strand
AAAGAAGTCCTCTTCTAGACCACCCCCTTCACTGAGGGGACCCTAAATAGGCTCATGGAAACTAATCAAGCACTTGCCACTTCCTGGCCTCCCCAGGGTGCTGAAGCTCTGATGCTTGTCAATGCAGAATGATAAAATTGGCTGACTCCACCCCCTCTGGAGTCAAGACTCATTATCACCAAATTGTTAGGTAAATCAGACTTCCTCAGCAGATTCACCTCTCCCCTGAGCCTGGTGCCACTTTAAGCTGGTTTATTTGCTCTCCAAATCTATGAGGGGGTCCCGGCAACCAAACCCACAGAAAGGAAACCCCTCCCCACTTTCTGTCAGAACCCTCCCACTCTTGGAGAATGCTCACTCTCACCAGGTTGTTGGCAGGAGTTGGGGCGTATCCCTCAGCAGCTAAGTAAATCAACCTTCCTCAGCAGATTCACCACTCCCGTCATCCTGGTGCCACTTCAAGCCAGCTATTTTGTTACCCAAAGCTGCAAGGGTTTCCAGGCAGCCAAATCCACAGAAAGGAATCCCTTCTCAAACCTCTGCCAGAACCCTCCCACTCTCAGAGAATGCTCCCTATCACCGGGTTGCCGGCAGGAGTTGCGGCTTAGACCAACCTTTTTCCCTGAGGATGGGGTTCAGTCATCTGTGTTGACTACCACAGGCAGGGGAAAAACTCATGAATCTTTCCTGAGCAATCCACATCACGATCCAGCTCCCTCCAGATTGATGTCCCCAAGTTTCTCACTCCATGCACCCCCAGCACAGACCCCTCAGGCAGGATCCTGTCCCCAATCAGCTGTCCTCAGACAGTAATTTAGTGAGTGCCCTCCTAAACTGATGACATCTTGTCCCCCCTTATCCCAATCTGAAGTCTCTTTAATACTGTGTCTTCTCTTATTTCATCTAAGATCAGAATATTGATTGATGGTTTTCTTACATTGATGTCATTCATAGGGATTCTCTCCAATTGGAGTAATCTAATGGTGTCTAAGGTTAGAAAAATTAAGATTTTTTCATATAGATTATACTCTTATTGTTTCTATCCAGCATGCATTCTCATGTTGACTAAGGGAAGAATTATGAGTGAAAACTTTCCCACATACATGACATTTATAAGGTTTCTTTCCAGAGTGAGTTCTCTCATGTTATTTATGGGAAGAAGGTAAGCAAAGGGCTTCCCACATACATGACATTCATAGGGTTTCTCACCAATGTGAGTTCTCTGATGTACTTTAAAGGAAAAGGAATGATAGAAGGCTTTCTTCCAAAGATAGCATTCATAGGGTTTCTCCCCAGTGTGAGTTCTCTCATGATTTCTAACATGAGAATATTGATTGAAGGCTTTCCCACATAAATGACATTCTTAGGGTTTCTCTCCAAAGTGAGTTCTCTCATGTTTTTTAAGATTAGAAATTTTATTGAAAGCTTTCCTGCACAGATGACATTCATAGGGTTTCTCACCTGTGTGAGTTATATCATGTACTCTAAGTTAAGAATATTGACTGAAGGCTTCCCCATACTGATGGCATTCATGGGGCTTCTCTCGAGTGAGTTCTCTTATGTTGCCTAAGATTAGAAATTTGATTGAAAGCTGTGCTGCATAGATGAAATTCATAGGGTTTCTCTTCATTGTGAGTTCTTTCATGTTCTCTAAGATAAGAACATTGACTAAAGGCTTTCCCACATAGATGATATTCTTGGCATCTCTCTCCTATGTGAGTTCCATTGTATTGCCTAAAGCCAGAGCTTTCCATAAAGTCTTTATCACTTTGATGACATTCATATGGTTTACTTCTACTCTGAATCTGCTTACATTGATTACAAGATAAATGGTCACTGAGGACTTCTGCAAAAGACTTCCTGAAAGATGTTTTTTTAATCATGTGAATTAATGCATGTTGAGTGACTGTGGATCTGTAAGAGGAATTTTCTTCCAAATAATTACATTTAAAGGAATTCTTTTAAGTATGGAGTATCTGCAGTGGGGAATAATATGAGAGACTCTAAATATATTGTTGATATACATAAATTTCTTCATCCCCTTACATAATGAAATCTAGACTAATCTTCCATTGATAGTCTTCAATTAAAACTTTCCCAATGTTAGTTTCATATATACATTGTTTTCCTCCATTCACAGATATTTTCCCTATTATAGAAATTCAATTTCAGAGCTATCTGATGAATTTTGAACTTCATGATGATTCAAAGATTATATATGTGAAACATATTTTTGACAACATCTTTTTATATGAACTTGAGATAGAGTTTTGTGTTAAGGTTAATTTTCCTTAAATTCAAGTATGACAGATTTTTGCCGTAATAGTTTTTAATCCCATCAATCATTTCAGTGAGTTGACTGTGCTAAATTCCTAATTTATTCCATCCTCAGGTATCTATTTGGAAAACTAGGATTTACACAATGAACCTTACCAATGACATGAGGTTAGAAGTGTCTTTCCTGCATATAGGTTGGATGAATGTCATTTCTACCATTTCATCCTTTATAAAGCCACTTTTCCTGCCTGTGATAATTGGATGAACACAATAAATTGTTAGAATAACATTAGGGGAAGAAAATGTTAGAAAGTTCCAAACATCCTTGTCCATATTTTTCAAATATTCACACTTAAGTTGGAATGAATATCAAATTAATGAATACTATAAGCAGAAGAAACCATTAGAGGACTTTACAATAAAAAAAGAGTTTCAATATTGACATATGAGAAAAAATAAAGAGAAGTTGGGATGTCAAGGTGGTAAGAATGAGGGAAAACCTCCCAAAAGTAGGACCGGGCAAAGGTCATTATCTTAAAGCTTAATTCCAGTAGTAAATGAATATCCTTTTCTCAAAGTCAAAGACACTTTAGTAGAGACTGAGAGGTGTATAGAATAAAGAACATGTGTGACAAATATGTCCCCATTATGCTCACCTACATTTCAGAAATCATAACTCATTTAAGGAAACCTCAACGTGATATTTTTAAGCACCTACTCACTATCTTAGGGTGTGTCTCTTCTACTTATGCATAGGTTTTTAGAGTTCACCTGGCCTCTCATTTTGGGGAAGCCCTATTCCTTCTCTCCACACTTCTTCTCCTTGTTCCAACTTGGAAATCACATCTCCTTTGCATAGCTGATATCCTGTTTGTAGTAAAAAAAAGATACCTGGATATTGAGTTATGTTATTAAAAGTGCAATATTATCAAGTCCATGGCCAGCTACCAAATAAAAAGTTAAGCATTGTAGGCCAGTAATGCAACAGTAGATTTAACACAAAACATTGGCAAGATTTCAACAGGAATGTTGTAACTCTTGACCTTGTGCCCATTCAGTGGGGACCACTGGTTGTTTTTGCCCATGGACAAGTTCAAAAGATACTGAAGAACCCTCTTTATCTTAAAGTGGGAGAAATTCTATGTATCCACAGTGTTTGATTATGTTAAAAAAAATCCAATAAAGTAGTTTCATCATAGTAGCTTAGGCAGGGTGTAGCTTTATTAGAAAACAGGGGGAAAGGGCAGAAGTTGTCCAAGGGAACTGATTTGGGGTTTTTCCAACCAGTAGAATATAGCATTCATATCCATGAGGGATAAGGACACAGAGACAAAGAGGTCCAAAGGAAAACCATGAGTTGTTAACCTCCATGACTAGTAAAGCCACTGTTCCCCCATCATCAAGGCAAACAGCCTTGCTAAAGCCTGTGGCTGATCTGAAAAGGAGAGGGGAAGGTACATATTCCTTACTAGAATGGGTGAAGGAGAGACAGAGGGCTGAATGTGGATTCTCTTCAGTGAGTTTAAACAGCATAGCCTGATTTGAATCACTGAGAGAGAAAGTCCAGTCTGTGGGAACTGAAGAATTCATCTTCCTGAAAAGGTTTGCAAAAGAGTGCAATCTGCTGGACTGCTGTGAAAATGATGGCAAGCAAGGCTTTTCTCTTTCTTTTCTTTCCCAGCTCCCCATTGATCTGATCTGTGCAATATTAGTGGCTCTGTGACTCTGTTTTGAGAATTTAAACAGGACAATCTTAAAGTTTTAGAAAAAATGAACAAAAATGAAAGAAAATCTGTGAATTAAAACCATAAGGCATGAAAGAAAATTTCTTCAAGAGAATAAAATCACCAACACAAATGCCTATATATCAATAAATATTACAAGCCGTTCTAAGATAAAGGAAAATATGACCCAGTCAAAGGAACCAACTAACAGTATAGATGAGGCAAACGATTTAAGATAACTAATCACTGATGTTCACAAAAATGTCTTAAATCAGTGAAAGTAGTTGAGGAAAATATGACTAAAGAGATAAATATATTAAAATGAAACTGAGAATGAGCAAAAATTTGAAGTCTGCCAAGAAAGGTATCAGAGCTTATAGGAAGGAAAGACAGAATGGATGATATTAACAATACATTAGAGTCATATAGCAGATCTGAATTGGTATAGATAAGAAACTAGATTGAAAGACTTGAAATGGTAGAAAAACAGAAAAAGAAAAGAATGAAAAGAATTGAACAATGTCTCAGGGAATTGAATGACAATAGAAAATGCACAAACATACATGTTATAAATGTCTGAGAAGTATAAGAAAACAGAAATGGGACAGAAAGAATATTTGAGGAGATAATTACAGAAAATTTACCAACTCTTATAAAAGCCATGGATATCAATATTCAAAAGGACAACATACCCAAACAGAATAAATCCAAATAGACCTACTCTGAGTCACCTTCAATTCTGAATGTCAAATGACAGAGATAAAGAGAGGATTCTGAGATCAGCAAGAGAAAAACAATGTATCACTTACAATGGAACCTCACTAAGACAAAATGCCAATATCTCATCTGAAACATTGGAGATGAGAAGGGAGTGGTATGATATATTTAAGGTACTGAAAGAGAAAATTTTCCTGGCAACAATTCATTAATCAGTAAAATTGTCATTAAGAAATGAAGGTGAGTTTAAAGTCTTCACAGACAATAAAAATGGAGAGAGTTTGTGAACAAGAGTCTGAATTTACAAGAGATTCTAAAGGGTGTGAGACAGCCTGAAAGGAAAAGACAAGGGTGAAAGGCTTGGAGAAGAGTATAGAAATGAAGACTAACTAAAGTTTTACAAGACACAATTTTAAGATATGGCAACAGAAAGCCAGGTAATAAAATAGACAAATTAAGATTGCCTTAACAGTAATAAGATCGAATGTTAATGGATTGACCTCCACAGTGAAAAGACATAGATTGACAGGATAGATAAAAATATGATCCATTTATTTATTGTATACAGGAGACTTACATTAGACACAAGGAAACAATAAGATTGTAGGTGAAATGTTGGAAAAATATATTTCACACAAATAGGCATCAAAAAAGTTCTTGAGTAATGATACTAATATTGAACAAAATAGATTTTAAATGCAAAACTGCTATAAGAGAGGAAGATCACTATATATTAATAAAAGGGACAATTCACCAAGACAAAATAACAATAGTAAATATTTTTCACCTAATCAAGATGCTTGAAAATATACGCAGTACCATGGGAAAAACTGAAGGGAGAAATAGAAGTCTCCACAATAATAGCCAGAGACTTCAAAAAGCCACTTCGAGCATTGGATAGAACATCTAGAGAGAGAATAAAGAAAAAAAAAAAAGAAATTGAGGTCTATGACAAATGACCTATACCTAACATACGTTATAAACCATTACTTCTCAAAACAGTAGGGTATGTATTCTTCCAAAGTGCCCAAGGTTCTTTTTGCAGGATAGACCACATGTTAGGTCAAAAAGTCAAATCTTAATATATTTTAAAAGATTGACATTATAAAAATCACTTTACCTCTTGATAGTGCAATAAAGCTGGAAATAAATAACAGGCAGAGAAAAGGAAAAATTAAAAATATATTGAGATTAAACAACACCCTCATATAATCAGTTGGTCAAAGAAGAAATTTCAAGAGAATTGGGAAAATATCTTGAGAAGAAAGAAAATGAGAACACAACATATCAAAACTGATGGGATACAGAGAAGGCAGCACTGAGAGAAATATATATAGTCCTTAATGCTTACATTAAAAGAACAAGAATGAGCTAAAATCAAAGACATAACTGCACACCTGGAGGAACTAGAAAAACAGCAGCAAACTAATCCCAAAACAAGCAGAAGGAAAGAAATAAAACTAAAAACAGAAATAAATGAAATGGAGAATAAAAATCAATCTAGAGAATCAACAGAACCAAAAGTTTATTCCTGATAAGATTAATGAATCAACAAATACTTAGCTTGTCTAACAAACAAAAGAGAGAAAATGCAAATAAATAAAATCAGAAATGAGAAAAGGAAATTACTACTGCCTCGCAGAGATAAAAGTGTTTTAAGTGTATACTATGAACAAGTGTATAACAACAAACTAGACAAGATTGATGAAATGGACAAATTCCTGGAAACACATGAAAAACCCACACTGACCCTAGACAAAATAGAAGACCTCAACAAACCAATCACAAGTAAAGAAATTGAAACAGTTATCAAAAACCTCTCCCAAAGAAAAAACAAAGAACAGATGTCTTCACAAAAAAATTCTACCAATCATATAAAAAAGATCTAATATCAATCTTGCTCAAACCCTTCAAAAAATTGAACAGGAGGGAATGCTACAAAACTCACTCTATGGCTTCAACAGCATCCAAATGCCAAACACAATATGATATATTATGAAAAAAATATTACAGAAGAATTTCTCTAATGAATATAGATGCAAAAGTTTTAGCAAAATATTTAGTAAATGTGCAAAAGCACATTAATAGAATTATATACCATGATAAAGTGGGTTTTATATCAAGTACACAATTCTGATTCAGCACTAGAAAATCAATCGGTGTAATACACCACATTAATAAATTGAAGAGAATTCTCATGATCATTTCCATAGATGCAGGAAAGGCATTTGACAAAATACAGCATCTTTTCTTGATGTAAATTTTCCAAAAGATAGGAGTAACAAGGAAGTTTCTCAATATGATCAAGTGTATATACAAAAGACTCACAGTTAATATTGTACTCAATAGTGACCTGTGGCGTGAATAGCTCATAGTGAAGTTTGCACTTTATGCAGTTACTCAGCTAATATACCATGGTAACTGAAATTTGAACTATACTGTTGGAGGACTAGTATTATTTAAACTGTTGTCACTGAAATTCATGCAATCACAACCAAGAAAAATGAGGAATGTATGTATAACAGCTGAGGACATTATTCAAAAGGATGTAGTGCAGACTGAAATATTTTCCACTGAGATAAGAACAAGACCACTGTCTCCACTGTTATTTAATATTGTGCTAAAAGATCTGGCTAGTGCAATTAGTCAAGAAAAAGAAATAAAATCCACCTAAATAGGAAAGGAAGAATTGAAGCTCTTTTGCTATTTCTTGATGATATGATCCTATACCAAAAAAATACTGAAAAATTTGCAATGAAACTACTAGAACTAATAGAAGATTTCAGCGAAGTGTTAGGGTACAAAATTAATATGCAAACATCAGTAGTATTTTTATACACTACTCTGAGCAAATTGAAGAATTCAGAAAAAATTTCATTTTACAGTAGTAACACAAAAAATCAAATATCTAGGAATAAACATAACCAAGGACATAAAGGACCTGAATTCAGAAAATTACAAAACATTGTTTAAAGGAACCAAAGATGACCTATATAAATGAAACAACATTCTGGGTTTGTGGATTGAAAGACTAAATATCATTAAGATGTCAATTCTACCCAAATTAATTTACAGTTTTAGTGCAATCCTGATAAAAAAAAAAACTCCAATAACCTTTTTGTAGATTAGGAAATATAATTATCAGTATATCTGGAAGGGTAAGGGCCAACAAATAGCCAAAATATCTTTAAAAAGAATGAAGTTGGAATACTCTCACTTCCAGAGTTTAAAACTTATTACTTTGTTACAGTGGTAAAAACAATATGGTACTGGCATACAGAGAGATTGAATAATGGAATCAAATGGAGAGTTCAGAAATTGATCATCACATCTATGGTCAAGTGATTTTTGGCAAGGATGTCCAACAGAACTAGAAGAAAATGTAGGGAAACATCTTCAAGATATTTTTATAGGTGGTGGTTTCTTAAATCTTACACCAAAAGCAAGAGAAAGGAAAGGAAAAATAGAGAAACAGGACCTCCTCAAGATTCAACACTTTGTGCTTCAAATTATTTTGTTAAAAGGGTAAAAAAAAAAAAAGCTGCTTACTCCATGGGAGAATATTTTTGGAAACCATATATCCAGTAAGGGTTTGATTTCAATGTTATATAAAGGGACCACACAACTCAATGACAAAAGGACAAGTAACCCAATTAAAAATGGACAAAATACTTGAATAGAGATTTTTTCCAAAGAGAAAATACAAATAGCCACAAAGCCGATGCAAGTATGCTCAACATCACTAGCTATTAGTGAAATGCAGATCAAAACTACAATGAAATATCATTTTATGCCTTACATAATGGTCATTATTTTAAAAATCAGTAAACTACAAGTGATGGAAAAGATGTGGAGAAATGGGAAAAGCCCATCTCTGTCAGTGTTATGTAAAATAGTGCAGCCTCTGTAAAATAATTTGGCAGTTTCTCAGGAAGCTAATTATAGAACTGCCTTATGATCCACCGATCCCATTGCTGGGAATATATCCAGAAAAACTGAAAGCAGGGATGAAAACATATTTGCACACTGATGTTTACAGCAAAATTATTCACAATTGCTAAAAGATGGAAACAACCTAAATGCCTGTCAACCAATGAATGGATAAAACAATGTGGTATATACATATGATAGAATACTATTCAGCTGTAAGAAGACATAAATTGTGGAAGAACATGACAACATGGGTAAACCTTGAGGATATTACATTGAGTGAAATAACCATAAACAAAGGAAAAATATTGTATGGCCTCATTGAAATTAACTAAATAGGATGAGTAAACTTACAGAATCAAGCTACAGAGAATAGGTAGATGACAGAATATGGGAAGAGAACAGGGAGCTGGTGACAAATATATGTAGAATGTTTAATAAGGTCAATTTTAAATCATTGGAAATGGATATAGTTTATGCTAACACATTTTAATGCATATAACTAATACTGCTGATAGTAAATGTGATTCTGGTTGAAAAGATTAATCTAGAGAGGTTAAAGTAAGTTGAAAGACAGCTAGAACAGAATCTATGGACTATATAATACAGTGATTTTGGTGATAGATGAGAATTGTGGTTATATAAGTAGAAGAATGTCTTTACAAGGTGTTATGTATATGGCAATACATGGGAAAACACAGTTAATGTAACATATAGACTATAGTTAGTAATATTGTAATATTTTGTAGCAAAGGCAAAGAATGCACTATATCAATGCTAAAGGTAAATAAAAGATATGGGTTTTATTTTATGAAATATTAATATGATCAAAATTTTTTCCTTCATTGTCTTCATTAACAAGAAGACCTTAATCATGTCAAGAATCTGTGCTCATTTATTCATCTTTCTAAACATTTGAGAAACTATTGATTTGGTTTGGGGACTAAATAAGATATATGGGCCTGGACAGAATTTTTAATGAAATGCTACAATAATTTAAGTTGTCTTTTGTTCATTTTATTTTTTGAGGTTTAAATAATATTTACTATTTTATAAAAAGAAAACAAGAATAATCCAATAAAAATAAACTTCACAGGAAATATCTAAATTTATGTGAAAAAGTATATATGTGATGTTTTACTTCAATATTGTGAAGCCTCAGCATACACGTTGGACCAAAATACTTATTTCAAAATAGTCATTTATCCATTTAAAAACTATTCATAGAGGGGGGCAGATGTGGCTCAAATGGTTGGACACCCATCTCCCATATGGAGGGACCTGGGTTCGATTCCTGGGACCTCCCAGTAAAAAGAAAAAGAAAAATATAGAAGTTGTGCATGCCATCAGGCCCCATGAATGGATGAGCCCCCAGGCCCCACACATGGGTGCACTGCTAGGCCCCTCATGCAGGCATGCCAGGCCCCACCAAGCCATGCAGCAAGATGATAACATAAGAGGAGAGTGACACAAGGAAAAGCCAAGATAAGATGCACTAAAATACCAGGAACTAAGGTGATGCAGGTGGCAGAATGCCTCTCTCCCACATTGGAGGTTCCCAGGATGGAATCCTGATGTAGAGAGGAGGAGAAGGATGAGAAGAGAGGGCAGGAACCAGACACAGAGACTTGCCCAGTGAATGGACACACGCATACAAAAAAAAACAGCAAAAATGGTGGGTGTTAAAATGGATAAAAGTAAATAAATAAATGAATCTTTTTTAAAAAAGTACAACTATTCATTGAGTTCTCAACAATTCCCTGTGTTGGAAATTGAGATTCAAGAAAGACATTAAGTTGTGGTAAAGAAGATTAAATTCTGTTGTGGTGAAATAGATATAAATAAAAAGTTGGAAACAAATTTGATTTCAGCACTTGTATGTGTTATAAAATAATATAAATGTATTAAAACATAAAATATAAAAATATCATATAATTAAATATAAATATTATACAAAAATGAAGAGAAGCTGATCTATATAAATAAATAGATGATTTATGATAGATATATAGGTAGCAGATAGGTTACTTAGTAGATAGAGATTGATATACATCAATGATAGTTAAATTTTGAGAGACTCAGCTACTGAGACTAGGTGACTGATATTCTCCAGCATCACATCTCTGAACATCTTTCTCTGGGATGTGTCTAGCAGGGCCCATTCTTTCCATGTGAAATCTACAGCCACATTATTGAAGGTCACTAACTCCTAAAACATTACAAAAATTTGTGTTCACTCAGGGCAATACTTACCAATGTCCTGAGTGTGATGCACAAAATGACAGCAATGAGGAATTAGAAATTGTATATATTAAGCTCAATATGTGTTAGGAATTCCAGTCAGATCACTATGTTGAACTGTTTTCAGCCTTTCAGAGACACTCAAAGACACATATACAATCTGAATACATAAAACTCCATTGTAATGTAATATCACATCATATGTGGTATGGTATACACCTGGACATTTCCCAATCAACTTGTAATTACTCCTTCCTGATGCTGATTATAAAATTTGTACATGAGTTTTCATAACTAAACCATCTGTTTCCACCAAGTTAAAGTAGCTTTACAGACTCATCTTAAGAAAAGCACCATCTATGATATGTTACTTTTAAACAATGAGTATGGTAAGATTTTTCTGCTATATAGATGGTCTCACTTTCCTTTATACTGTTTCATTGAAAGATGGCCCTAGTCTGACCATTTCTGTGGTAGGATACCTCCCATTCTCAACTTTTTCTGGAACCTACAAACTCCAATTTTCAATGTCTTTCTTGTATCTTTATCTCATTTTCTGTTAAAGATTAAAAGAAGCCCCTTCATTGCTGCTTTTTCTTACCAAATCTTCAAATAGTTTCAGAGGGACATACATTTATTCTACCTATTATGTGCCTCATGAATGAACAGCCAAAATTAAGGAAAATACTTCCTATGCAATTCATCCATTTCTAAATTTGAATAAAGTTGATTTACAAATTTGATGTTGGACAATTGGGAAATACAGTGATAAGGAGAACTTTAGTTTTATTTTGAATATTTCAAAATATTTTCCATAAAACTTTAAGAAAATTTAAATTGGAGAATATAAAGAAATGATTCCTCATTTCTTCTATTCATTAACCTTCTTTTATACTTCTGGGAACAATGCACAGCCCTACATTCCAGCACCTGTAACACTGGATTGATTGAATGTACCTGATGAAACCTCAACTTCCCTACTGATTAAACTGCTCTTACTAAACCCTACCACATCTATTCACTGCATGCCTAAGCCAATTTTAGGCACTAACATGATCTATATTAGCATTATTTTTCCAAAGAGGCCATGGGTATGGTGAGAAAAAGAAAACATATCTCATCTTTCCAGAGAACACACAACCTTTATGGGAGCTGGAACCAAACATTATAATGGCTGCAAGGAGATTACTTATTGATCAGTCCTTAATTTACCATGATTGTTCTAGAGTTCTGGATAAACTTAATGAAGCTCAAATCTTTAATAGCTCTTGAATGCACTGGGATTATCCATGGCAATAGTAGAAACCTGACCATCTGCTTGCAAGTGAGGTGTGATTTCAGTTAAAGAATTCCCTAATCACCTGTGGTTGCATTATCAATAGCTCAGCTGGCAACTTTCTTCTTCTGGGTTCTCACTCACAGCCAGACAAACAGTTGGACATACATATACAAAGCTGAGAATGGAGAAAGAAGCCATCTGTCTTAAGTCTTGACCACAATTTCCAAACTCATTTGTCATAAATCACAAAGCATTCACCTTGAAGTAACCTTAGCCCAATCAACAGGAACATGAAGTGTGCTCAAAGAGCAGTAGGCAAAAGACTCTCCTTTCCCAGGGTCAAAAGTTCAGAGGTCTTGATGGATGTAGGATGATGAATACCTGAAAGTAACTTGCTTCTCTACCTGTTTTTGCTAAGATACAAAGGAAAGAATTATATGTAAATTAAAGGTAATGAGATGCAACCCTCTCAGTGCCAAATTCCATTTCTTATGGTCAAGAACATTCTGTTGAATCAATGAAGTATGAAAATCTGCTTCAACCAGTTGGCCAGACCTGTGCAGAAAAAGCCCCTGGCTATCCTCAATTCAACTTCCTTAATTAACAGTAAAATTCCCACCCAGGGGTGGAGTTATCCACAACTTTTTTTGATCATGTAATGTATGTGCAAGCATGATTTCCTGAACATACTAATAATACAATTATATAACTAGCTATATGTGTTCATCCATATGCATAAAAGCTAATGCATAATCAAAGCAAATGCTAAGTAGTAACAGGTATTTAAGCAAGAGTAAAACCACAGCACAGAGTCAGGTCTGAGTCACTATAGACTGAACTTGGCTCCTTTCTGCAGACATAATAAATGTAATTTCTGCCTAACTCTCATGGTAAACTTTTTTTTCTATATATATCTCTGGGTATCTCCAAAGGCCCAGCTTTGGGGCTTAACAATCTTGGCTTCTCTGGCAGATAAATATGATATCAATATCTTCAATGTCCATTGTAGATTGTACAGAGAAGCTGATCCCAAACATCAGCTTTCACCTCATTTAATGTTCACTGACCAGTGAAGTGATATTCATTTCAGCATATACTTCTTGATAACGATTCTGATGTCATTGTGAGCAATTATACTGTCAATAAATATCTATTAACCACATCCACCCTCATAAGAGATGACTAATTATCTGTATTGTTCATTACTGCATCTGATACAACACATTATTAAGCTGTTCTTTAGGTCTAAAAGCAGTTACGACTCCTGATGCTATAAAATATACCTTGCAAACTGACTATATCCTGATAATTGAATCATACTTCCACATTCCATAATCACTTCAAGTCCCATAGTTTTGAATATCACATATTATCACATTTCAAATTACTTTTACCACCTTGGATTACCTCATAATAATCAGATGAATGATGTAACTAGACAAATCACTTCAATTTAACACCATAGTCTCTACAATTATCCCAGCATTCATATGCATTATTCTTTCTTTCTCATTGAAGGGTCATGTTACACCCAATTAAGTTGAATGTCTCTAATTGAATTCCTGCTTTTCCTCTTCAGAAACCCTTTTATTGAGTAAAATTGAAATATTTGCCAGTAACCTCTCCTTCTTATCAGAATCAATCAACACATCATTTTAACTCCCAATTTACTTTCTATTATGAAATAAAATGTTTCATATTTCTTCTTTTGTGCCTGATCTCCTGTTCCTCCTTTCACAATCAAACTGCCTGAGCACTTTCCCCTTTCCTCACACTTCAAGTATTGACTAATAAAATCACTGACTCAAAAAAAATCATGCTACTATCTCAAATTATCTCTCCATGAATAAATCCAGGGTGTGCATCTCAGTCTATAACTTGAAAACAAAGAAGCATTGGACCTTTTGTGAACTTATTTTTCCCAATCTTCTATGATATCTTAGTCCCCTGAGTGTATCCATGCTATTCTAGTCACTCCTTCTCCTTGTGTTCTGCATTCTACTCCTCAAACAATATTATTAGAACATCTCACAACCAGACAAGCAGTTGGTATACAGCCCCCTTTCCCTACCATTTCTATACACTGTCATGACAATCTTACACATTTATTCGATTATTCAACTGCTTCATTTCATCCCACTCTTGACACTAAAATGACAGTGTATATTTCTATTTTCAAAGATAGAGGCACAATCAAACATAACTCAAGACATTACCTCCAGCCTGCACCCCTAGAAATATAAAATTAATTCTTCTCTAGAGATTACTCTCTGATTAACATGGATGTCAATTGAGATAAATATAATCACAGTATGCCATTTTAACAAAATATTTTTTTTCAACTTCTATACACTTCAGTTATGACTCCACCAAGGATTGAACTTGAAATTATTGCTCAGATCCACAGAGATGCTTTTAAATCATCCTTCATTTCCACCACAATCCCCTCAAGCTCTTTCCTACATCATACTCATGAAATTTCTATCTCTGTTTAGTCATTTCCTCAGAGATCCCATCACTGTACCCCAACCTAAGATAGCCTTTGCCCTTCTTATAGCCTTTGCTACAATTCTATTATTTTTTCAGTTCACTCATTTAATATTTTATTATACATTTATTTGTTCATTTTTCTGTCTCTCCCACTGGTCAAATTGCATAAAATGCTTCCATGAATTGTAACATTAGGTGTGGTTTCCTTTGAAAATTACTAAAGAATTACAAATCCACAGAAATTGTATTTTCATAATAACTTAACCTGACCTCAGGTGGCCTGGGCTCAACTCCTGCAGTCAAATTTAATACATTTTGATTTGTAAAAAATCATTTACAAAATAAATGAGGACTCTTCTGCATAATTAAAATTCTCTTCCTTACTCACCAGAACCCAAATGGACTCAGAAAACAAGTATCAAATCTTAATAAGGCTGCTGTCACCACACTCTGGAGTTCAGAGCTTCTTTCTCTCCATAAAATACATCATTTTAATGTTGAGCTCTATTTTTATACAGTTGATAACTTAATCAGTCTGGCTCAATCATTCTGTCCCTTATAAAGATTCTAACTCCAGTCCTCTTCCCCCACCCAGGTCTTTGAGGCTGTCAAGTGTTGCTTTAAGAATTCCATAAAACACCAATCCAAGTCAAATTTTACACATATTTATATTCAGAAAAGAAATATTACCATAATTGGCTCACAATTTTTTTGCTCATGTCTAGGCATCTGATTAGGATGTAGTTTACTCAGATGCTCAATTTTTTTCTCTTTTGTAGGGATTTAGTGGCAGAAGGCTGTGTATTATCTCTGCTTTTTGATTCTGGCTTTATCTGGATTGTTAGCATTGTCCATGCATGTTGCTGAAAACTAGGCTCTAGTCCCAGTAATTTGTTGCAGATCCATTTCCTAGGGCCTCAGATGGCCTTCTGAGGCAGCCCTCTCAGTTCAATGTCTGGTCAGAAAGTGTTTGTGGCAACATAAACCAGATCAATATGATAGCACTTTCTGCCTGGAGGCTAAGAGCCTTGTAATTCAAAATTTCTCAGGGGCAGTTCTCCGGCTGCTGCCTCCTTTTTTCCTGGGTAGGACATATTTCCACTCCACTCTGTGTCTTCAACAGTCAGTCCTGGTTAGAAGAGAAAGAGATTGGGAAGGTCGTATATCTTTAGTCCCTTGCTGGCTCCCAAGGTGAAAAATGGTATGCCCCACCTTGGTCTGGAAGTGCTCATGCAGCACAGCAGACCAAATTTGTGGGTCAAAAGCTGGGTAAGCCTTAGGTTGTGCCCCTCTCCCTCCCATTTCCTGGGGTGGTGGATCACTGGAGCCACCTTTGTCTAGATGTAGCATCATACCCAGAGACCTGAGAATTCTAAAGTGTCTTTAGTGCAGGGAAGGGTGTCAGCAGCAACAGCCACTGTTTTCAACTCACAGTTCTGTCATTGTGATTCCCCTCCTTTGTCTCTCTCTCCTCTGGGCAGTGCCCAGCCTTCACCTGGTGTCCTACCCTAGAAGATGTTTTTCCAAGTTGTTTCTGTTTGTCCTCTAGCTATTTTTCTCCCCAATAGTTTTTAAAATCAGATCTTGCTGATGTTCTAAGAACTATACAAATCTACAAGCTTCAGAATATTAGGGTTTCCCAAAATAAATGGTCAAATTTCATTGTTGATTTTCTTATGAATAATATTGACTTAAACTAATATTTACAATTAAAATTGTAAAATCCTTCAGACATATCTTTAGATATAGAAGGTTAAATTATTTCTGTAGTAAAATCAAGAAATATATTACCACTTTAAGTGCAGGTATTTATATCCAAGGAAATAGTTTGTCTTTTTCTTTTTTAATTCACACTTTTGAAATTGAAAACAAGTTGTAATCTTTATTTAGTAGCATACATTTTTGGTAATTACTCCATTTTCATGTTTTTCTTATGTAGCCCTATGTGTTTTCAGCTTAGTTCCCATACAATATTCTTGAGGCAAGTGATAACCTATTTTTAAAAAATGTGTATAAATTCAAGGTCATCTCTGAGCTAGGCCTGTTCAAGGGCATGCAGTCATATTAGCAACTAAAATAGAGCGCCTTGCCCTATGAGCTCTAAGAACCACATTAGACAAGACAATTTAAAGGAAAAATGTCAAGTTACTCTGCATACATAGCTTGGATTTATTTCATTTTTGGAGATAGAAAAATCTCTCAGAAGTAACAATATTTTGAATGAAGAATAGCTCCAAATTTATTTACTGAGCCACTGTATGACACTGTATTAGTTAGGGTTATTTAGGGGGAAAAAATCAACAGGAGATATTGATAAATAGTATGAGATTTTATAAAGTTCTCTTACATGACCATGGGGATACACAAGTCCAGATTCTGCAGGCAGGCTGCAAAACAGGCTCTGCTGGGGTCTGAGGAAGGTCATTGATGAATTCCCAGGAGAGGGCTGTCCAAATGTGAGCTGGAAAATTCTCTCTAAATGCTGAAATCACTTCCCTTTTTAAGGAATTGAACTGATTGGATAAAACTTCAGTTATTGCTGATAGCAATCTCCATTGATTGTAGATGTAATCAGCCTTCTATGCAATAAACTCTATTGGCTTTTATAAAGGGTATTTATTTGGGGTAGAAGCCCACAGTTACCAGGCCATAAAGAATAAGCTACTTCCCTCACCAAAGTCTATTGCCATGAGTTGGAGCAAGATGGCTGGCAAAATCTGCCAAGAGTTCAGGCTTCCTATATTCCTCTCTTCCTGGAGCTTGTTCCTTTCTGGGCTCAGGCTTGCTTGTCTCCACAACACCAGCTGTAGACTATCAGGCAAACAGCTCATCACTTTTCCCAGGGCCTTCTCTCCTTCCTTACAACCAAGCTTCTCTGTGTGCTTACTTCCCCATGCTCCAGCATTAAAAGTCCAAACTTCTTTCTCTGCAATATGGTTTCTCTGTGACTCCCATCCACCAAAGGGCAGGGAATCAATGTCCTACTGATGTGGCCCAATCAAAGCCTTAATCACTATTTAACAAATAAAAGTAAAACCTCTGAATCCAATACACTCTAATACATTTAGAGGAAAAAAACAATTTACAGACATAATCCAATATTTCTTTTTGGAATTCATCAATAATATCAAACTGCTACAGTCTCTTAGAATAAATTAGGGAGTGTTCCCTTCCCTTCAATTTTTTGAAGAGTTTGAGAAAAAATAGAGATGCTTTTTTGAATGTTTGGTAGAAATCCTCAGTGAAGCCATTTCATTTTGGGCTTTCCTTTCTTAGGTGATTTGTGATTGCTGATTCAATCTGTTTACTATTAATTGGTTTTTCTAGCTCTTCTCTTTCTTCTTGAATCAATGTAGGTAGTTTGGTGTTTCTGAGATTTTGTCCATTTCATCCAGATCATCTAATTTTTGGCATACAGTTATTCATAGTATCCTTTTATGGTAGTTTTTTTTTTTTAAATTTCAGCAGGGTTGGTGCTAATGTCCCCCTTTTCATTTCTGGTTTTCATTTTATGTATCCTCTCTCTTTTTTTCTTTGTCATTCTCACTAAAATTTGTGCTTTGTATTGATCTTTCAAAAACCAGAGTTTGGCTTTTTTGATTCTCTCTACTGTTTATTTTTATTATTATTTCATTTATTTCTACTGTAATCTTTGTTATTCCCTTCCTTCTGCTTATTTTGTGTTTAGCTGGTTCTTCTTTTCTAGTGCTTCCTGTTTTAAGGTTAGGACCCTGATTTGAAGTCTTTTTTCTTTTAGCATGAAAACATTTAGAACAATATATTTCCCTCTCAGCAATGCCTTTGCTGCAACCCATAAGTGTTGTTGTATTTATTTTCATTTACATCCTCCTCAAGATATTTCCTATTTTCACTTCTGATTTCCTCTTTAACCCATTGGTGGTTAAAAGAATGCAGTTTAATTTCCAAATATTTGTGAATTTTCCTTTTCTCCCTCTGTTATTGATTTCTAGCTTCATTCCATTCTGATCATATAAAATATATTGTATGATTTTAACTTTTGAAAAAATTTATTGAGGCTTGTTTTGTTTGGCCTATCCTGGAGAATGATATATGTGCTCTTAAGGATAATGTGCATTCTGTTCACTGGGTGCAGGTTTCTATATATCTGTTAGTTCTACCTGATTTACTTGATTTACTGTGTCATTCAAGTCCTGTCCATCCTTATTGATCTTCTGACTAGATGTTCTATCCATTATTGACAGTGGTGTATTAAAATCTCCTACTCTAAATATAAACTCAGCAACTTCTTCCTTCTAATTTATCAGTATTTGCTTCATATATTTTGGGGCTCTGCTCTTAGGTGCATATATATTAATAATTGTTACATCTTTTTGAATTGCTCCTATTTTAGTTTGCTAAGGGATGCCAATGCAAAATACCAGAAATGCATTGAATTTTATAATTGGGATTATTAGAGTACAAGTTTACAGTTCTGAGGCCATGAAAGTGTCCAAATCAAGTCATAATTAAGAGATGATGTCTCACCAAGTTGCAGCTGTGCACAGTCACATACATAGCAGCAGCATCTAAAAATGTTTTCTCTCTGAGCTCAATTGTGTATGATCAGGCACATGGCAGTGTCTGCAGGTCTCTCTCTCCTCTGGGCCTTTTCTCTTTGAGCTTCTGGCTAAATTGGCTTTCTCTCAGCATCTGTGTTCCATTGGTGCCAACTTATAGTCCCTGGGGTCTTCTCTCTCAGTTTCTGGGTTCTTTTCTGTCTCCTCAGTTTTCATCTGTATCTGCAACTTTTATTCTTCCATTTATAAAGGACACCACTAAGAGGAGTAAGATCCACCCTGGGTTATGCCCTACTGGACTGCTCTAATCAAATGGCCCTTAACTGATCTAATCTAATCTAAAGTTAAGAATAGGTTCAATTTAAGAACATAATTTTCTGAGATCCACAAAAGACTCAAGCCAACACAGTTCCCTTTATCTGTATGTAATTACCATCTTTGCCACTTGTAAATATTTTTTATATCAAATCTATTTCATCTGATAATAGTATAACCACCCCAACTCTCTTTTTGTTACTATTTGAGTGGTATTTTGTTTATACTTTCACCCTCAACCTACTTGTATCTTTGACTTTAAGATGAGTCTATTGCAGACAGCAAATAGTTCGGTCTTGCTTTTTTATCCAGTCTTTACTTATTGATTAGAGATTTTAATCAATTTAGATTTAAAGTCACTACAACTCATACAGGACTTACTTCTGTCTGTCCCTCACTTCTGTTAAAGCCTACTATGATAGTTATGTGCTGTCTTGTGTTGTAACATATTTGTGCCTTCTCATTTCCTTCTGGATATATTTTTCATCTTTTATCCTTATGGTTATCATGGGGTTAAAATTTAACATCCTATTTATAATCATATTTGGTTTGATATCAACTTAACTTCAGTAGCATGCACATATAATTTTCCTATACCCATTTTTTTTTGTGCTTGTTACCACCAATATCTTTGTACATTGTAGGTACAAAAAAACTAGATTTATCATTACTTTTTATGCATTTGCATTTTAGTACCTGTAGAGGGTAAGAACTGGAACTACATATCAAACAATAAAATACAATAATACTGGCATTTATAATTACCAAAATGATTACCTTTACCACAGTTCTTTATTTCTTTATGCTGCTTTGAACCATTGTCCAGTGTCCTTTCCTTTCAGACTTAAGGAATCCTTTAGCTTTGCTTGTAGAGCAGATCTCATCTCCCGCAAATGTCTTTTTCTGATAATGCCTTAACTTCTCCCTCATTTTTGAAAGAATCTCATCAGATATAAAATTCTTGGATGACAGTTGTTTTCCTTCAGCACTTTAAATATTTCAACTCACTGTCTTCTTGCTTTCATGGTGTCTGATGAGAAATCAGCACTCCATCTAATTGGGACTCCCTGATATGACCTCCCTCTCCCTATTATTTGAGATGCAGGACTTTGTCTCAGACTGTCAGTCTCTTTAGATTTTTATACTCCTTTCATTGTCTCACACTGATTTTTTGTGTGGAGGGAAAATTCTGGGAAGTTGATTTTTATCAGCCAAAACTGGGCCAGAGACTTAAGAAGGGAGCACAGAGAGGCTCAAAAGTGCCCTGGAGAATGACAAGCTTCCTCAACAGCTCCCCAAGCTGAACTTCCTGAACTGACCAGCAAATGTCCACCACAGCCCTGAAGAAGCACTGTGTCTTTAAATTTCTACTACTTTCACCCTTGTCAGTGGAGGGTTGTTGTCCTTGTTGTCCTCAGAGCTGGAACCCAGTAATCTGAATTTCCTAATTAAAAGCCCAGATCAGTGATTGTTCATTCCCACCCTTTAAGGAAGAGAATTTTTATGTCCTTTCTGTCACCAACCAACTAACTAGTGACTAGACCCAGTGGTGGCCTGCCATGAGAGTGGGGGATGGGCACTAGCAGCCACTGCACAAAGAGAGCATTTACTGCCTGTGAGGATGGTCAATTTGGGTGATGGCCTTGGCCCCAGCCAGCTGCAAGTAACCAGCTGCTGGTACCAGTGAGCTGGCCACAATTCTCATGTTATCCTTGGACCTGTGTTCTAAAGAAGCTGAAAGAACTACCTTGCAGCAAATGTAAACAAAATGCAGCAAATGCAGCAAATTGCAATCCTGGGCCAAGGACATTTGAGGAATAATAGCATAGTATGTTACATAATCTGATCAACATGTTATTCTCACTATTGTATCAATAAGTTATCCTCACTTTTGCATACCAAACGACAGACCTTCCATGTTAATAAAATCTAACAGGTCAACCAGAAGGTGGGGGATTTTCTGCCGTGTGGCTGCAGTTGAGTATGGACCATTATACTTCTCCTCATGTGTTTTTTTGTTTGCTCCACCTCATGAGCCCCTGTTGTGGACATGGTTAACACTCCCTTTACCATAATTTTTCAGCCTCTTCCTCCAGCTCTACTGTGCAGTGATCTTCTAGCCTTCAGAGTTTCAAAATATTTGTTTCAGACAGTTTGTGCTTGCTTAGTAATTGTTTTGGTGGAACAACTGAGTCCTGGATCTCCCTACTCTGCCATCATCTCCAGAAGTTCTGTAAGTATTTACCATTTCACCAATATCATATTCTGTTTCTTATTTAGCATATTGGTGTGCACTGCAGCCACCTCAGGAGCCCATTAAGGAGGTAGACAGAAGAAAAACTTAAGTGGAGAGAGAAGTTTGCTCATATCAGCACAACTTCAGTCTGCTCAGACAGACAGGCAAGCATGCAAGCAAGCAAGCATGGCCATTCTTTATTTGCAGGGTTATTCGTACACTACTGTTGTCACTCAAATGTTACACAGAAGGAACACAAAATGCAACTTGCCAGAATCATTTATGCTGTGCCTTGGGAGTATGTGTGCTGAGACAAAAGGCTCTGTGAGCCAATAGCTGATGCAGCAGCTGGACTGCTGTCCAGACAGTTGTGTCTCTGCCCAGTTCTTAACCTTCACAGTTTAACCCTCACTGGCCACTGCCTGAATTTTATTCCTCACACAATTGGTAAGTCTTAAAAACAGTTTATATGCAACCTCCAATTTTAACTTTCCATATATTTTTCAAATTTTCAAAGAGTTTTTTATTAACAAAGGTGATTTCTAGTCTATAGATTAATATATGGGATGCCCAGGACAAGAAAAAGCAATACAAAATGCAAAAGATGCATTCTTTAACTTTACCAGACATATAATATTCTCATGTCCTATCATATCAAGTATTGTATTTACCTCTGTAGTGTCCCCATCTCTCCTGTTAATACTTATTATCCATAACTTTAAAATATTCATATTTTATCTCCTCCATGAAATTCTCTTTGAGTTTAAATTATCATTCATAACACTTAGAAGTGTATCACATGATAATTTAAATAAGAGCATAGTACATTTTATTAAACAATTATAAATCCTGCATAGGTTATGTTTTCATATTACTTCATTATATACCTTTTTATGAGAGTTTTGAAAAAATTGAACAGGTTATATTCTCAGGAAGAGGAAATGGAATTTCAGGGTTTTTAGTTTTTATTTTAATGGCATATAGCCTATATGATTAAGGCAACACTATGTATTGTATGATTAGATTACTCTTCCAACCTATCTCACATGATTTTCCACTGAGATTTCTTTTTAAGCAGAGGCCAAACATTCATGTAATCATTTTTATCATGTGGTTCAATGTTCCAGAAATATTTATTTGTTTACTACAGAAAAAATATCATCTTGTTGCTATTCTCTCTCAAAGGAGAATCCATTTTTTCTCCTAGGAGTATGCTTTGTTAATTTTAAGTAGCAATTGCTATACCAGTATAGGAATGCAACTGCATAATATTTATAACATTCCTTAATAGTGTGAGCAGTTTAGTTCCACAGGTGAAAGGAAAGCTTTTTCATCACTTTCACAATACTTGAGAAATTATAAGTCTGACTCTCCAACTAGAGTACATACTTTAATTTTAAATTAGTGATAGTGTGTTCCACTTTGAGTGGCATTAAAAAATGAACTGCCAGTTTTCCAGGAATCATAGCAGAAAAATAAGGTCTCTCTACATGTTTAGTTCAATAAAGCTGTAAATTAGAAATTTTCCCTAATATTTTTGATTGAAGATAATAGACAGAATAAGGATTGTAAAAATAAAGGACTCTCATTTAAAATTAGGTGCATTTTAACATGAAGCGACTATTAAATTTCTACTATCCTTTGGCTGTATGCCAGTTCAAGGTCATGATTTTATTTTCTGATAGAGAAATATAAATGCATTTAAACTTATTTTACCAGTTAGCTAATTAATCTAGAGTTCACTGCAGTTTCTTTTCTTTTTTTTTTTTTTGCTTGTTTAATTCATGATATTTTTAAGGCTGATTGCTTTAACAAAGAATTCCAATATGTGAGAATATTATTTTTCTACTGTTAATTGAGAACAAAATTCCACAATTTTGGCATGTCACAATAGAATTGCAATATGGTTGATTGAAAATAGCTTATAATGTAGAGTCAGAGAAATCTTAGCTTGAATCCTGGCTCTGCTAGTGACTAATAGTGTGGATTTGGTCAACTTAATGTCCAAAAGGCATCCATTTTCTCATTATAAGAATACACAAAATTATTTACTTTGCATGTTACTGTGTAGATTATATAAGGTAATGTGCAAAAAAATCCTAACACCTGTTAGCCACTTATTAATATATGGTAGCTGCTATCATATGTTTGTATAACAGTTCTCATGTATGTTTGCTACTTTGATTCTGACCATGTGAGTTGAGGAAATGATTTTAATTGATTTGTCCAGATTGATCTGGTTTTGTTCATTTAATTCAAGATCTATATATATAAACATTTTCTTTCTTTCTAATTTCTACCTTTTCTTAAAGTGAAATAAGCGACACATACATACAAACATTTTAGCAGTAACTAAATACTAGCTAACAGAAAAACCTGTTTGAAGAGTAGATTGGATAAAACCCAATATATTTTTAAAATCATGTTTCTAGATCCTTAATATGATGTAGAGAATTTCTTTAACATGAAGTTTGACCTGATTAGTATAAGATGCATCTTCATTTGCAAACAATCTTGCTCTGCAAACCAGTTTTGAGACAGCAAGAGGTCAGAATATGATATTTTCAAGAATATCAGGGCAATTTAAACAAAACATAGTATTATTTTGCTGAGACTTCTAAAAACAGGATGTGTTGACAGAGATGCATTTTTGGTGCCTCATAACAGAATATTGTGATACATTTGTTTAATCTCAATAGAATGTGTTTTTAACCCATTTTTAAAAATAAAAAAAATTATTGAATTATATCATTAATGCAAGAACATACATAAACAATAATTGTAGAGTAAAATTTGTGAATTTACAAAACAAACCTATATCATCATACAAGGATCCCATAGATCTCTCCACCACCAAAACCTTGCATTGTTTTGAAATATATGTTACAAACTATGAAAGAACACTGTCAAAATATTACTACTAACTATAAATCAAGATCTATATCAATAATTTTCTTTCTAATCTCTACCTTTTCTTAAAGTGAAATAAGCTACACATAAATAAAAACATTTCATATGTTTGGGGTATTTTTCTTCCAACCCACCCAATTATCAATACCTTATGTTACTATTATATATTTGTTATCATTCATGAAAGAACATTCACGTAGTTGTTCTGTTAACCACAGTCCATGATCCACCAGTGGATTCCCTGTGTTTATACAGCCCCATGTGTTGTGCAATCCATTCAAACTGTTCACTCAGTGACTCTCATTTTCTACACAGAGTTGGGCTATCATCACCTCCATCAATTTTAGAATGTTTTCATTACTCCAAAAGGAAAAATCCCAGCTCCTCTTATAGCCCCCTATTGTTGTCCCTTAATATTGCAGTAATATCATCTTGCCTTTGCTGCAAAATATTACAACATTGCTGTTAACTATCATCCATAAGTTACATTAGTTGTAATTTTCCAGTGTATCGCCATATTTTAGAACTTTTTAAAAGAAAAGCATTCTTTCATTTATACTATTTATACTATTAACCACAATCTTCATCCACCATTGAAATCACTGTTATACATTCCCTAGATTATTCTTTAGTTTCCTTTCATTGTCATTTACACCCACCAACTACCCATTTCAGGCACAATCACATTTATAACTCAGTAGTGCTAGTTATTCTCACTATAATGTGTTATTATAAACTATTTCATTACTTTTACAATTAACCTAATTAACAATGCTGTATATATTAAGCATCAGCTCCCATTCTCAACCCACATCATTGGCACAAAATCATACCTGGAACTTATCATTTATTCTGAAATTATTTTTTGAATGAGTGGTGAGTCATGGAATGAGTAATAGTATAATTGCTAGGAATTTTATGCAGCTTTGTATTTACTGGATTTTATATAAATGCTTTACATATGCTAAGTTATTTATCTTTATAAGAATGCTAATAACATTACTTATAATAACAGTTGATGAAACAGAGGCACATCAACTCTAATGACTCTGCTAAAGTCCATATAGCTCTTACCAGTGATATCAGGATTCAAACCTAAACTTCCTGGCTATTGAGTCCCTGTTTTTAAGGTCTTTAGTACATAAAATGAAACAACAGACTGAAATTTCTGTTACTAATGACCATAGCAGGCCTCCAGAAAATTACATATGAAGTAGTAAAGGACATCATACTGTCAATGGTGGGAAAAAAGTGAGGAAAAGGAATCTAGGTAAAAAGGAGTAATGTATTAGAAAATTAGATTCCACAGCTTTTGAAAAATCATTCAAATGTTTGATACAAGTAGAATTTACAGTATTTGAGCCTGAGTGATCTGTACCAAAGACATCAGAAAAAGTAGAATAATAGTAATAATGATAATTATTATTAGAAGAAGAATGAGGAGGAGGAAAGTACAGTAAAGTTGATTGTAAATGTAAACGGTTGAGATGATTTTACGATTCTGAGGTTCCATTACATTTTCAAGGAGCAATACTAGAACCCTGGTACATATTGTACTGTAAAGTGTGGAGCTATCAGAAAGGATATATTTGAAGCTACAGCAGTAAATAAGATGTAAAAAGAAATATAAAACTCCCACTACTACCTGGGATGCAGAAGTCAGTAAAGAATATTTCATCAAATCTGACAATTTTAAAAAACCAATAAACTTAAAAAACATAAATTTTCATGAACCTACCAGTAAGGTGAGATTGGAAACATCTAAGAAATTGAATACCAAAGAAGGACAAGCCCATCAAAGAGGAAATGGAACAAATGAACTGTTTCACTTTGACAGAGGGTGGTAAAATGATGTGACCAGTTTACACGCAGACAGGGAGAAACCAAAAAAATTTACAGAATTGTTAAAACCAAGTGTGTTTTACAGTGCAAACTGGGAAAGCAGTGAGTTCTAAAATCAAGGGGCTTGTATTCACACAATATCTTCTCTGTAGGTCTCTACCAAGTGGTCATATGAAAGACTGGGACAGGCTGAGAGAACTTCAGACAAGGTCACAATGAACCCACAAAATACCAAATATCCTCTTAATTCTTTCTTACTAAATGAAGAACTGCTATTTTCTTATAAATTATAGCTTATTCTTACTTTAGTCTGCCTAACAATAAAAAAATGTATTGAGATACTCAGTCAAGGAATTGTGCTTGCTTTTTGAGAACATCAACTTGGATAGAAAACATGGCTTGTTTATACCCTCTCCCTAATTATCCAACCACAGTCTAAATCTTTCAATAGGTTCTTTCTTAACCCCCTTACTTAGAAACTGCACCTTTTCCAATGGCATGTCTTTTTACTCACAGCAATGAGAAATAAAACCACATTGTTCAAAGCCCAGATGTTTCTGGTGGTCTATGAATAATAAACTCTTACAGTTACTGTGTTAAAATATCCAGTGGAAAAGATAGAAAATATTCATAGATACATGAGGACGTGTATCACAGGGATGGAATCTATAAGGTAATGTCCAACGAAATGCTAGAAATAGGACTTTTACAAAGCACACATGCAACACACACAATATAAGAAACAAAATAGTTACTTCAACAGTATCATTAATAAATAGGAGGAAAGATTCAGTGAACTTGATGATAAGTCAACAGGACTTAGCCAAACAGAAAAAAAATTAAAGAAAAAATAATGTGTAGAAAAAGTATCCAAGAGCTGTGGTACAATATCAAGCAGTATAGTATATGTATAGAGTATTACAACCAGAATAGAAAGAGAGTGCACAAGAAAAAAATATATAAAGTGATAATAACCTAAACATTTCTGAAAATAAGCAAAGACATCCAATCTAATATCCATGAATGTTAAAGGACCCTAGGAAGGTTAAATACAAATAGCATATCAATCTTACAATAAAATACATGTAGACATTTTGGTTAAACTCTTTGAATAAGAAAGATAAGTAGAAAATTATGAAGGCAGTCAGTGGATAGTAAATACCATACACAGAAGAAAAGCCATGAGAATTACACCAGATGTCATAAAAAATGATCCAAACCAAAACAAAATTTGGAAAGACATGTTTAAAGTACTGAAATATGATAACTGCATTTGCAGTATTAAATACTCAATAAATATCTTCCAAATACAAAAACAAAATGAAAACTTTTTCAGGAAAATTAACACACACACACATAGAAATAACTTATAGCCAGCAGACTTGCATTTAAAAATTTTTCTAGGCAGAAAGAGAATAATAACTGAAGGGAACTTCGGTCTGCCCAAAGAAATAATAATGTAAAAAAGGTAAATGGAAGGTAAATATATCAAATATTGGGTTTTTAATTTTAATTGCTCTAAAAATAATTGAGTAAAGGTAAAATTTGTTGATACATTACAAGACTTGGGTTAGTTGTAAAAATATAAATTATGACATAAATAGTGCAAGACTGAGAAAGGTAAATTGATCTCTACTACTTGAAGGCAAGTGATCCCTAGATCAATCACTGTGAAAACAAAAATGACAAAATTGCCAAATAAGAGGAAAAAAGAAGGGATATTTGCTTTTAAATTTCTTTATGTAGATGAAAAGTACAATTCTTTAAAGATGTTTGCATCTGAAAAATGGGTGATCTGAATAGCGCAACATCTATTCAGGAAATTGTATTTTTCCTTTAGAATCTTCCACCTGACAAAAATGTGGGAATTCTTTGCACAATATGAAAATGTCACTTTTCCCTCAGACTGAAATGTGGACAACACACTGTGAGAAACCCCTTCAACCAAGCAGAAAATGACAACATCTTCAGAGACAGTAGAGCAATAACATAAAAGAAACCTGGGTCCCAAGATCACCTCATGAAAAAGAGCCACCCACAAACCCTGGTCAGCAAAAATCTGCACTTTCATATCCTAGATGATACTTTCTGCTTTGTTGAGCCACACTCTTTCTGAATCCATTTCTTACACAAGAAATGCCTGTACTTGACTATTACAGTTCTCTCTGCAGCTCAATCACATCATCTTATAAATTTTCCTTCTTTCTTTCTTTCTTTCTTTCTTTCTTTCTTTCTTTCTTTCTTTCTTTCTTTCTTTCTTTCTTTCTTTCTTTCTTTCTTTCTTTCTTT
>JAQZBX010004344.1:0-30728 GCA_029593785.1 Cabassous unicinctus | reverse complement strand
AAAAACATTCATATCATAATGTGATGAAGTATATGACCTCTAAATTTAGACTTTCTGGGTTCAAATGTGTGCTTATCCTTGCAGCAGTTGACTGACCATGGGCAAGTTCTGTAATCTCTCTGTGCCCCAGTTACATCATCTGTAAATTCATCCTTTCAAATATATTTATGAGGCAATGTTCCAGGTGATGAGAATGCAACATTGAACAAAAGAGATAATACCGTTTCCTCATAGAGATTTCATTTGGAGGAAACAGAGAACAAAAAGGCATAAGCAAAATACAGAGAATGTTAGATGGAGAGATTCACTATGAAAAATAAATGTAGTGAGGATGAGGGATGGGGGCACGTGAAATTTTAAATAGAGTTGTAAGGGATGGTCTTATGAGGAGGGGAATGAGAGAAGATCCATGCAGTTATCTGGGCATAGGGAATTTCAGGAAAATGAAAGGTGTCCAGGGAAAATCAGGACTATTGAGTATAGGAAAGTGTGAGGAGGTCAGTGTGGCTGTTCCCAAGTAAGAATGACAGACTCAGTGATAAAGGATGAGTTGATAGGACTAAGGAGGAGAGGCAAGATCATTATGGTTATGGAGGCTCATGTAAAAATTTTAATTTTATTCTTAGGATGATGGAAAATCTCATAGGTTTTTTGAAGAAAAGTGACATCGTCCAACTTACTAATTTTTTTTAAATCAATATCACTAAGGTTGCCACATTAAGATTAGGTTCAAGAAGAAAAAGACAGAAAACAGGGAAAAATTCTAGAATGCTTCATGAATAATTCAAAGACTGAGATGATGATTCTTTGGGGAGGGTGATGGCAGAAGAAATGTAAAGAAATAGTCACAATCAAAATATATTGTGTACATAGACTCAATATGATATGATGATAGACTGGATGTGAGGTATTTGACATAGAGAAAATGTCAGGATAATTTTTAAGTATTTCTCTCAAAAAATAGGAGAATAGCTCTCCATTAATTGAGATTAAATTTTAGATATTGCAAGTAGCTATTTGAGAGTTATCTTGTGAAGATAAAACTGGTTAATTGTAGAGCCCAAACACTTTGAAAATGGTTTGGCACTCAAAGATGCTCAGCAAATATAATTTATTTTTTACCATCATTATATAAAATTAATCACTTGCAAGCAAAACTATTGTACATATTTTGTCATATCCTATTTCAGTCTATTATTTTCTTGATCATTATTTAAATAGTTGAATTTTTTCAATAAACAGAGTTTTGATCTCACATATCTACCTAGAAAACATCTCCCAAATTTAAATGGCAAAGTAATTATGAAACCTTATAGTGATGTAAAAAGAAAACTGTGAAAGATGAATAGAAAATATACATATACATACATATGCAATAGAGTATAAACACACACATATATAAGTATTCATCTAGACCATGAAAAAACTATCAAAAATGGTTAGGCTATTTCTACTGTCTTTATTATTTTTAAAATAATTTACATTTATTTTCAATGTTCACATATACTTTCATCTATAACTTAATTCTATCACAAAGTTTTATTTTGTTCTAGGACCAAATTTTTGAAGGGCTATTTCCCTTTGTAGATGTTTATCAATAATATAACCAAAAGTAGTTATGAAATGCCAGTGAATATTTTCATAGCAAAACAAACTATATATTCAAAATTATGCAAGACTGTAATTATTCTGATGAAATGGTCCTGATTTATCAGCACTGCATTAAATCTTTCACATTCAAAAGCCGATTTAATTTTTACATTAAATCTATGGATATAAAATTATTATTTTTCTTCTAGAGTTAAGGAAATTGAGACTTAACCTTTCAGTGGCTTACAAGGTAAAGTTGACTAACAAGCTGGCAGATCTAGAATCTAAATGTCCCATTCAAAGGAAGTATGTTTTTTCACTGTGCAATATTTCTCTCTACAGTATAGTTGGAAGAACCACTGAAAGTACTCTCCATAATAAAATTAACTGACATTGATACATATATGAGAAATTCAGTGATACAGTTTAAAACATGACATCATATATTTTCATATTTGTTGCCCTTAAAATCATATTAATTTAGACTAGATATATGGCACAATTACCTTGCAGATTTCTAAAAACAGATTCATGGAAATATTTCAGAACATGTGCAGTGAAATAGAAGATGGCTCAAAAGAAATACATATTAATTAAAGGGTGTCATTATTTTTAGAGAGATACCAAATAAGCACCCTATAGGAAAGAAAGAAAAGGTGCCCTTGCATGTTCAGCATCACTGTTATTTCAGTTGACTAGATCCCTGTCTCTTCTGCATGACTCTAATGAGGGCCTTTTTCACTTCCTTGTTCCTAAGAATGTAAATGAGTGGATTCAGCATGGGGATCACCATAGCATAAAACACAGAGGCCACTTGATCCTTTCCCAAGGGGTAGGACCTCTCTGGTTTTAAATAAGTAAAAATTATACTGCCAAAAAAGATGGTGACTTCTAGGAGGTGGGAGGCACAAGTATAGAAGGCTTTGCATTTTCCTTAAGTGAAATTAATTTTCAGGATAGTAGACAAAAAGGACCCAGAGGATACATAGATTGCAATAAGAGACACCATTACAGTGGAACCAGCAAGAAAGAATATTATGATTTCAATGGTATGAGTGTCAGTGCAAGACAGGGCTAAAATTGGTATTAAGTCACAAAGTGATGGATTACATTGGATTTGCAGAAATGCAACCTGCTTATGCAAACTACCAAGGAGTCAGTAAAGACAACCATGTAGGATCCAGCAGAGACTCCTGGACATAACAACATGATAGTGTAGAAGATTGCAAATAGCTACATAGCAGTAATGGGTCATTGAATTGAGGAGGAAACACTCAGCGACACCCAAGAATACAAAAAAATACATCTGTGTGAAGCAACCCATGAATGTAATATACTTAGTGGAAGTCAGTAAGTTCTCTAAGGCTTTAGGTGTGATGACCGTTGAGTAACTGAGGTCAAGGAGTGACATATGACTGAGGAAAACATGAATGGGTGTCTGAAGCTGGAGATAGAGGTGAACTATCAGAATCATCCCTGCATTCCCCAGCATGGTAAGCAAGTATATCAGGAGAAGCAGCATAAAGAGGACCCACCAGATCTCTTCAGAGTCTTTCAGCCCCAGAAGGATGAAGTCAGGCACCTCTGTGTTATTCCTAGTTCCCATTGCATCCAACTATTGCAAACTGTTGAGAAATCAAAGGTGGCACTTGGCATGAATAATTTCAAAATGTTTTTTGTTTATGTGAGTGAATATTCCTTTTAAAAATTAGTTTCATAGTCCTAGAAATTTATAATAGAGTGGTTTTAATTATATGGCTGAAAAAATCTTATGTTTACTGATAAATATAAATCAGGTATAAAACATCATTTGGATATTATATAATATCTCATATATACAGAATACTTAGAATGAAACTGGAATGTTATAAATGTTTCCCTTTATTAATACATTTATACAGATAAAAATATTATTTTACAGGTAGCACTATTGTTCTCATTTTTTAAATGAGAAAAAGTTCATAGAAATTTAATTAATTTATCCATATTCAGAACGAGTAAGTGTTGACCCTATGATTCTACAAGGATGGCTAAATCCAGAAAACATGGTCATCAAAATTTATTCAAATTTACAATTAATTTCAGGAAGAAAATTGGAGATATATAATACATAATGACAGTTTTAATGTATCATTTACTGTTCTTTTATATCTAATATTATTTAATACCAATGACAGATCAGAAATTAAACCTTAGAATCTTTGAATGGTTGTGTTAATATTTTATATAACACAGTCATAGTAATGTTCAGAAGATATGGTATTTTTAACTAGTTTCTTTGAAATCAAATTTCTTCCAAAAATTGTATTTCAAATATATGTAAATTTCTGTTACATTCTGATTCCACAAATTGTATATTGGCATTTCCACAAATCTTGGCATTACTTAAGTAAGATTTGAATGATATGTATATGAATATGGATATTCTTCTCACAATATACTCATTTTACTTTATCAAAACTGAAATCTTCTAACTTTGAGAATAATTTTTACCATTTACTAAAGGTGAAAATTTTCTTCCAGCATTATCTGTCTAAAAATTTGTCAAATTCAATTTTTCCCACAAATACAATATATAAAACATTTTAGGAACCAAAATTTTCTACTATATAGTATTTGTTTTCTTTGAGATAACTTATTTTTAAATTTTTGTACATGCATTTTGATTTTATTCTGAGGTAAAATAAAACAAGCAAAAAAATTTTTTTTCATATCTTGGTCAAATGGAAAGATCCCTAGAAATTATGTTTCACAGGTATACCAAGTAGCTTCTGTGAACACATGTAGAGCACGGTATCCCTTGTCTTTCACCCTGAAAATAGTTACACCAAGATTACTGATATCACACCATTCAGTCATCTCTGGGACTAATTTCCAAGGCAAATTGCTTGGCAAATTTCCAAGGACAAATGTATCCATGTTGTATTTGTGCCAGAGAGTTTCTTCTCTCTTAGAAGCCACATAATTTTGACCAGGATTCTTTGTATTCTTTTGTGGTGCTATATGTATTCGACTGGGTAAGAAACTACTGGGTAAGTAGTTTTTAGAGAACTACTTAATTACTCTGTAGCTGAGGGTAGATCAATATCTGCCGGTGATAGAACAATAAATTTTTCAAAATAAAACTTCATTGTACCTAAAGAAGTAAACATTGTTCATTACACAAAAATTAGACTACAGCGAAATTCAAAGAAGAAAAAGAAAATCATTTACAATTCTTGTTAATCTTAACAGGTAATTTCTTCAAATTATTTTCCTTTTTGCATAGATACTTATTTAAATGTGTATCTTCACAATTTTTATCAAGCTATATTTTCAGTAATATCCTGATATTATCATTAAATATTTATAATACACCTTGACTTAAGTTATATTCCACTTTTGTAAAGCCCACAATTTCATGTATTTTGCATTGGTTGATGCAGCTTAAATATCTTCTCTTTAGGAGTGTGCCCCAGCTGATGAATGGTCATTTTTGAGGCATCACAGAAAAATCTTGATGCAGTTTCTCCTTTTAGGTTTGGCAGTTTCAACTATTCAAAAACACAGCATATGCATTGCTGTATTCATACATAAAAGTGTTTTTGTAACTTGTTTTACATTTTAGTGATCTTTGCTTATATTTCATTAAAATAAACAAGAAAGAAAAGAAGAAAGTAAAAATAATTGATGAGATGAGAAACAACTTATAATTTATGTCCAAGAGCACAATTCTTCTATATATAATCTGGTCAAATGCTTTCTTGTGAATCTTGCAGTAATTAATGATATTGATATAAATTGTCATGTAGATTTAGAAGTAACTCTTACAGGAAAATCTTTTTATACTCCAGAATATCTGTAGAGAATTTGTTGATAAGGAAAAGAGTTACAAAAAATGTATTTTACATTGGATGAACGATTGGAAGTACAATTCTCCATTCATCAAAAATTTAGTGATGCTGTGCCATGCTTAAATAGAGAATAAAAAGCCATCATCAATTTACTTCACAATTGGAGACCTTGGAGTTTGAGCAAAATGAGAGACTAATGGAGATTTTCTATATCAAAGCCATCCCCATATAATTAGCCTACTTCTGCAAAATCATCATAAACAAGTTTTTTGTTGTTTTACACAGCATTGAAATCATTTTTTAATAGTCATTGAGTGAAATTCTGAATAATATAAGTAAAAGTCATTCTTTTTTGTGGACAGAATAATTTCTAAAAGTAATTTTTGACTATTCATATTTGCTGAATATTTATTTTTAGCTTCCAATATATCAACTCTAATAGTTTTGGCAGAAGATCAGGAGAGAGAAACAGAAAGGAAACATGACTTCTTTGTTTTAGATTTCAACATCACTGGCACTTTATCCCTGAAAACTATTCAATATCATTATTTATTTAAAAGTCTATAGCTGCATTTAATTTGGAAAAATTTTGATTTATGTGATTTAAAGTCCTTTTTAGGATTTTGATATCTTTCTTCAAAAGTGACTATATTGTTCTTTTATATTGCCCTTTATATTTCTGGAATGCAGTAATCTGGTTTTACTAACAGTACAACATTATCACCATAGTTTAGTATTTTTATGTTTATATTCCCAAGGTATATATTTGTACATCCTTTTACTTTTCACTTGTTTTTTCAAGACATATAATTGGGTCTTCCCTTTTAATTGATTGTGGTTAATTCTTATTAATTGAAATGTGGTTAAATACATTTAAAATAATTATTATTGTGATATTTTCATTTTATGTCATTCATTTTTGTAATTCTGATACTTCTCTCTTTGCTTCTATTGGGCTAAAAATATTACTATTAAATTTTTTTCTCTATTGCTTTTTTAAACCATGCCTCATTTTATTATACTGCTAGTGATTTCCCTTGGGACAAAATTTTCATCCTCACGTGATTTTAGTGAATTTTATTATTGTAGTTCTAGTCATCAATGGCAGCATAGACATTCCAAGGTTCCATTTACCAACAGGATCTTTGAAAAACTAGCAAAACCTGGCAGAACCATCTTCCTCAAACCTCCAGAAAGCAATTAAAGGATAGTAATAACAGGGAAATCATGAATAAAGAAAATGCAACTTGAAAATTGTAGGAGAAGCTGGCCTCTCCCCAATCTCTTCTCAGGCACTTTTAGGGGAAAGCCTGTACTCTCACTGTGAGTTCTTGGCTCTGTTGTGAAGGAAGCAAGCATATGTATCTTAGTTCCATCCATCCAGAGGCAATCTGAAAGACTGATCTAAACACTAATCTCTGATTTGTTCTTCCAGAATTTGGGACTGCAGGCTGAAAGAGTTCTTGGACAGCTGAAGCACTATAAGAAACAATCAAGAAGACAGCATGGAGAAAAGGATATTTGGCTGGAAGACACACAATAGAGGATGCTGGAAGTTGGAGAAGCATTCATCTGCCAATCAACAGGGGAATTTCTAAGACCATGATGACAAGCCCAGGATAAAACACAGATTCAGAAAAGCAAAGGATCCCAAGCTTTTTCCTCAGTTTGATATTCTTGATAGAAAGGTTAATCTCTGAAGTAGAGGAGCATCCAAAACAATGGAAATGTGTTTTTACAGTGGTTTTTATGTTTTTGCAAGCTCCTGTTACTCAAGGAGATATCTGTCACACTGGTAGCTGGACATAAGCTTATTAAAGACACAACTCAGGGACTAAATCCCAGAGTTAAAACATTAAAATATTAAAAGGTACAATGTGCAAGAATAAGTAAGAAATAGAAATAATGGCCCATCCAAAAGAAGAGGATAAAAGTCTAGAACCTTTGAACATACTGGTCAAAGACATAAAAAATCAAATTGCTCAAGGAGAGAAAGTAAAACACAAAGAAAGAATTAAAGGATATCATAAAATAATGAATGAACAATATGAGAATCTCAATAAAGAGATAGAAAATTTTCAAAGAAACAAAAACAAAAACAAACAAACAAAAAACCACTGGGATTGAGGAATATGATAAGAAACAAGAAATTCCCTACAGGGTTTCTAGAGCAGATTGAGCTGGCAGAAAAAAAAGAATTAGTGAAATATAAGATAAGACAATTGAAATGATTCATTCTAAAGGAATCTTCAAAAACATAAAGGCAGAAAACTTTCCAAATTAATGAAGACATTCATGTACACATTTATGAATTTCAACAAACCCATCACAATATAAACTTGAAGATACATGCCCCAATACATTGTAGAACAATGGACAAAGAGAGTTCTGAAGGCTGCAAGATAAAAACAGCATGTTATATAAAATTAAGCACAGATTTCTAATGAGAAACAATTGTGAGAAAAATTCTGTAGGACAAAATATTTTAAGTGCTGAAGTAAAAGAATTCCTATCCATAAACTTTGTAGCCAGCAAGACTGTCTTAAAAATGAGGAAGTAATTATGACAAGCCTAGGGTAAAAATAAGCTGAAATTATTTGTCACCACAAGACCTGCCCTACAATCAATGCTAAAGGTTGTTTTTCAGATTGAAAGGAAAAGTCACTAGAGTGTGGATTAAAGAGGTATAAAAATTTTAAGATTTCTGGTAGAGGTAAATAAATGAGTAATTATAAATCCCAGTATTATTGTATTGTGTTTTCTGTATTTAACTCCACTATTTATTGTTACACATTATAAAATGAAAATGCAAAAAATTAATGACAATTATACAGCTTATGACATACGATGGGTAAAGATGTAATTTGTTTAAAGGTAAAGATGTAATTTGTTTAAAGGTTAACTGTTAAAGGAACAGTTTGTGTATGTTATTGAAGTTAAATTGGTATCAAATCATAAGTATTTATAAGTTGATATAAGTTGTTAAAGATTTAGGATGTTATATTGAGGTCCCATGGTAAACACAAAAACTTCTGAAAAATAAACAGAAGTAAATGAGAAGGGACTAAATATGGTACAAAGAAGGTACAAAAAAGTACATTGTATACTAATATCAAGTTCAATTCCACATGAAGACATAAAAATACAAATATATATTCATCAGAAAAGCAGAACTCCGCAATATATGAAGCTAATGTTGACAGATTTGAAGAAAAAAATAAATGGTTCTACAGTAATTGTAGATGATATCAATACACCATATACATTAATGGTTAGGGCATCTCAACAGAAGATTGATAAGAAAATAGAAGCCATGAGTGAATAACAAGAGCTAACAGACTCTTCACTCAACAATACCAAATACACATTAATCTCTAGTGCACATGTGTCATTCGCCTAGATAGACCATATGGTAAGTCAAAAGAAGCCCTAATATATTCAACAAGTTTGAAATCATAGATGTCTCTTCTTTGACAACACTGGAATGTAGCTTGAAATCAAAATCCGAGGGATAACAGGAAAATTCACAAATATTAGGAAATCAAACAAAACACACATAAGCAATTCATTTGTCAAAAAATAAATCACTAAAGCAATTAAGAAATATCTTGAGGTGAATGAACAACAATAAAACATAGCAAAACTTATAGGATGCATCAAAGGCAGGGGTGAGAAGGAAATTCATAGGTCTAAATTATTACTACAAAAAACCAGAAAGATCTCACAACTTGAGAAACTGAAAGTAGAAGAGCAAACTAAACCCTAAAGGAACAGAGAATGGGAAATTAGAAAGTTTTATTGGAGATAAATGAATTTTGAGATTAAAGAAACAGAGAATTACATTTTCAAGTACTGTGTATTTATCTTTGAGTAAATCTATGGGAAAAATTATATTAAAATTATATTAGATATTAAAAAAAAGAAAGGGAAAATTGATAATCAAGAGTTGATTCATGGAAAAGATATAGAAAATCTATACTTAAGCTAGTCTAAGAAATAAAAAAGAGAGATGAGACAAATAATTAAATCAGAAATGAAGGGGAGGACATTACCATCCACCTCACAGAATTAAAAAGAAGTAAAAGAGGATACTATGGACAATAGAACCCCAAAAATTAGATGGACTAGGTGCAATCTAAAAATAGAAACACACAAACTACCTACTCTGACTCAAAAAGAAAAAGATCTCAACGGACCAATAACAGTGAAAGGATTCAAATAGTAATCCAAACCCTCCCAGCAAAGAAAAGCCCAGTCAACATAACTTCACTGGGGAATTTTACCAAACATTCCCAAAACACCTATCTTGCTCAAGTTCCTCCAAAAAAACTGAAACACAGAGACCATTTCCTAACTCATTCTATCAGGTAAGGATCACAAGAAAATTATGGACCAATGCCCCTTGTTCATATAGATACAATAATGATCATCAACAACAAAAAAGTATATCCAACAGCACATTAAAAGAATTACTCACCATGATCTAGAGGGCTTTACCCCAGGTATGCAAGGGTGGTTCAGCATAAGAAAATCACTTATTGTTATATACCACATTAATAAAATGAAGAAAAAATCTACATGATATCAATACATACAGAAAACTCATATGACAAAATCAAGCAATGCTTCTTGATAAAAACTCTCAGAAAACTAGAAAGAGTAGGAAATTAAAAATAATAGAAATTATGTTGAAAAACCCACAATTAACATCATATTCAATGGTAAAAGACTGAATGTTTTCCCTCTAAAATCTGGAAAAAACAAGGATGACACTCATCACTGTTATTCAACATTGTGGTGGAGGTTCTAGTCAGAATAATTAGGCAAAAAGGAGACTAAAAAGTATCCAAATAGGAAAGGAGAAATAAAACACACCCCATTTTCAGATAACATGATCTTATATGAAGAATTCTGAAAAAATCCACAAGAAAACTACTAGAGAAAATAGACTAATTTAGCAATGTTACAGGGTAAAATATCAACAAGCAAATTCAGAGGTGTTTCTATACACTAGTAATGAACATGAAGAGGAGACGAAGAAAATAATCCCAATTAAAATAGCAACAAAATTAATCAAATATCTAGGATTAACAAAATGTGTAAAGGGCATAAACAGAAAACTATAAAACATAGCTTAAAGTAATTAAAGAAGACCTAAATAAATGGAAGGACATTCCATGTTCATGGATTGCAAGGCTAAATGTTGTTAAGATGCTAATTCTACCCAAAGTGGTTTAAAGATTCAATGTGCTCTCAATCAAAATTTGAGCAGCTTTGTCATAGAAATTGAAAAACCAAACATCAAACTTATATAGAAGTTACATAAGGTGATCTAAATAGCCAAATCATCTTGAAAAGGAATAAGGATGTTGTAGGACTAAGACTTCCCAATTTTAGAACTTATTACAAAACTACAATAATCAAAACACTATGATCTGGTGCAAGGGAAGACATATAAACAAATGGAACTGAATGGGGCATTCAGAAATAAACCTCATGTGAATGAGGCCTATTGATTTTTGTAACGGATGCTGAATCCACTCAATGGGGAAAGAATAGTTTATTTAACAAATGTTTTTGAGTAACCTGGATATCTACATGCAAAAGTATGAATGTGGACTTCTACCACCATCACCCTATAGAATAATTAACTAATAAGAATTAAACATCAAATATAAGAAACAAAGCTATATAACTCTGTTGGGTATTGCAATTATTTATCCTTACACTAGTTTTTGTTCCAAATGCATTTTTGTGACTGTAAACCCATTTGAAATAGGACCTATTTAAAATCTATTTTTAGTTAAGGTGTGGTCATCTGCATCAGTTTGGGTTTTAGTCTGATTCAGGAATCATTTATAATCAAAATGAAACTTGGACATAGAAGTGACAGAGGAAGCTGTAAGACAATGGAACCCAGAGGAGAAAGGAGATGACATAGCCATGTGCATTGCCAAGTGACAAAAAAAAGCCAAGGATTGAGGATCACAGGCAGCCAGTCCCTGAAAGTCACAATATTCAGGAAGAATGAATCACCTTGTTGATGACACAATTTTGGAAATCTCCCAGCCTCAAAACTCTGAGCAACAAATTTCTATTGTTTAAGCCAACACTTTTTTGTATTATGAATATAAATGTGACAGTTAGAAGCTTTTGTGAATCCCCAAAATGACCATGATCTTGGAGTTAAGCCATTCCTGTGGGTGTGAGACCATTTGTTTGGATTGAATTCAGTTAGGGGTCTTTGATTTAGTACTTCAGTGAGGTGTGACCCAGTGTGGGTCTTGGCCCTCTTGCTGGGGTCTTTTATAAATGGGAGAAGCATTCAAGGAGACACAGTGAAGGAGAGATGCCATTTTTACCCTGCCATGTGAGAGATGACTCCAGTATAACCTACCTCCACAGAAAGAAAGAGAAATCCTGAGATGCTGAGAGAAAGGCTGGAGGCAGGAATCAGTGGAACAGTCCTCAGCTGAAGAGTTGAGACCCTGGGAGAGATGAGCCATATGCCTGATCACCCACAGCTGAGCTTGGGAAGAAAGTGAGCCTGGAGAAGCAGGCATATATTGGCTGCCATTTTGCCTTACCATGTGGCAGGAATTTAGGATCAGTGGAACAGCTGATCTTTGGTGAAACAGCATCTCTAATGATGCATTTACTTGGACATTTTCACAACCTTAGAACTGAAGTATTTTACTTTAATAAGTTACTATAAAAGTCAACCCATTTCTGGTAAGTTTGCATTGACAGCCTTTAGCAAACTAAAACAGTAATTAACACAACTGATTTGTATGTATGAATGTGGTTAAAATGGAAAATTTAGGTTGTATATATGTGTATAATTTCCTTGGCTACTCAAGAAAATACCATGAAATGGATAAGCTTAAACAATGGGAATTTATTAGCTCATAAATTTCAAACTGGGAAAAAGTTCAAATTGAGGCATGATTGAAGTGATGTTTTATCCCTTAAGATTGTGGCATTCTGAGGCTGGCTGGTGGTGAGCATTGGTCCTTGTGTCCTCTGTCATGTGGCAATGCATAAGGTGGCCTCTCCTGGCTTCTTCATTCTCATCTGGGCTCCCTTGACCTTTGGTTTCTTGCTTCCAGTGGCTTTCTCTCTATCTGTAAGAATTTCATTCCACTTATAAAGGACTCCAATTACAGGATTAAGACCCACTCTGACTGAGCTCAGCCACAATGTGGGAAAGTGTGGGAGAGGGAGGGACAGAAGCATATGGCCATTCCTTACATTTTTTATGTAACATTTATGTAATCTAACGCTTCTTTAAAAATAAAAAATAATAATAATTAAGAAAAATCTCCTACTTACAATGGATTTACACCCACAGAAATAGATAACATTTAAGAACATTTTTTTCTGGGGTACAAACAACTCCAAATCACCACAAACCACTCTTTGGACCCCAAAAAGACATGCATTTTCTATATGCAAAAAAACATTCATTGCAACATTCCAAAAGACTTTAGTCATTTCAGAAACAATGCTAAATACAAACTCACATCAAAATAGTCTATGGATGTGGTCTCTCCTGAGGCATAATTCCCCTTGTGTACAAGTGAAACCTAGAGAACAAGTTAAGGTCTTCCTATTTACAATGAAGGCACAGGCATAAAAAAACATTTCCCTTCCAATGTGAGAAATTGGAATGAAAATAGGGGTTACAGTCCCCAAACAACTCTGAAACCCAGTAGAGCAAACTCCTTTAGATTTCAAAGTCAGAGAGTCATTTATAGATTGATGTGCTCTTCTCAGAACCTGATGGATTGGCAACACCACCTCTTCCAAGCACTTGCACAGCAGCACTGTTTATGCTGGCACAAAAAGAGCAACTACCTCCAGCATACATTCTGCTGTTTGTTATTCACTGCTCCCAAAGGACTATTGGAATGGGGCAATTTCCAGAAAAGAGCACAAAATAGATATTTGTAAGAAGAGAAAGTTCTATGAACAACTTGAAATGTAAGTCTAACTTCACCTATATTAAGTCATCTGAAATATTTTAAATTAAAAATTTTCACATAGATAATTCTTTTTATTTAGCAAAATCTTGAGACTGAAATGTGATTTCTCCTCCAATCTAATTATGTCTATTAAAGAAAAGTGTTTCATGGATATTATTGAAACTTTAAGAGTAGTAATCACGTATGCACATTCCATTTTAACATTTCTGAAAGTAAAAATCACAATATGCAATCATCTTTGTGGATTTTAATATGATAAAAAAAGGTGGTAGAAAATTTAACATTAAATTAACTGGAAAATAAACCAAGCAAATTGGTGGGACTTTTTCTTTTGTTTTATGTGTTTTACATGATTTATTTAGCCAAAAGTGAATGAAAATTTGTTCCTATATTTATACAGACAAGTGGGTCCAACTTCAGTATCATTTCCTATGTCATCATTGCCTAAAATATCATTTTGCCCTTCCAAGAAAAAAATATGATGATATAATTGGGCAGATACTATTTCTATTAGTCAGCCAAAGGGGTACTGATGCAAAATACCAGAAATTGATTGGTTTTTATAAAGGGTATTTTATTGGGGTAGAAGTCCACAGTTACCAGGCCATAATGTATAAGTTTCTTCCCTCACCAAAGTCCATTGCCATGTGTTGGAGAAAGACAGCTGCCGATGTTTGCCAGGGTTCAGGCTTCTTGCGTTCCTCACTTCCTGGGGCTTGCCCTCTCTGGCTCAGGCTTGCTTTGTGCCACAAGGTCAGCTGTAGACTTTCAGGCAGATGGCTTGCTTCTCTTCCCAGGGTCTTCTCTCTTTCCTCACAACCAAGCTCCTCTGTGCGCTACTTCCTGGGGCTCCAGCTCAAGACTCCACATCACAACTCCAACTCAAAACTGCTCCAACACTGTCCTTTGCCATGTCTTTTATCTTTGAGACCCCACCCACCAAGGGGTGAGGCACAATGCCCTACTGATGTGGCCCAGTCAATGCCCTAATCATAACTTAATCATGCCCAGATTAACAGACCAGTTTACAAGCATAATCCTATATCTATTTTTCAAATTCATAACTATATCAAACTGCCAAACTGCTACACTATTTTATGGGATATTACCAGGAACAGCTATAAATGTGCATTGGAATGTTTGGATTGCCATCAATATGGAGCCATATAATAGTCCATTGAATAATATGACAGAAATTACAATGTTTGTACCAATGGGCTTCACAGATAACAAAAAGCTGAAAATCTCCCTGTTTTTCAATTTCTAGAAATCTATTTTTTTATTCTGATAGGGAATTTGGTACTGGTTCTATTGGTCATTGAAGATTGCTGGCTCCACAACCACATATACTATTTTCTGGGTGTGTTGCCATTTTTCATGACTGCCATTCTTCAGTTATCACCCTGAAAAGATTTGTCAAAATTGTGGAAGAGAATAAAGTTCTTCCATACCTTTGATGTTCAAAAATATATATCCTTTTTGTAAAAATATATTAGTTTTGGAACTACTTGTATTAGTCAGTCAAAGGGGTACTGATGCAAAATGCCAGAAATCTATTGGCTTTTATAAAGGGTATTTATTTGGGGTAGAAGCCTGCAGTTACCAGACCATAAAGCATAAGTAACTTCCTTCACCAAAGTCCATTGCCATGCGTTGGGGCAAGATGGTTGCCAACATCTGCCAAGAGATTGGGTTTCTTGGGTTCCTCTCTTCCCAGGGTTCTGCTTCTCTCCTGGCTCAGCTGCTGTGCTCTCTCCAAAAGGGCAGCTGTAGACTATAAGGCAAATGGCTCTGTCTCTCTCCCTGGGACTTCTGCCATGTCTAAGGAACCATCTCTATTCCTCTGTGTTCTTCTCCTGTGTGTTCACTTCCTGGGCTCCAGGTCAAAACTCCAGCATCAAAACTCCAACTCTCTTCTCTGCCATGTAGTTTTCTCTGTGAGTCCCCATCCACTACTTATGTGGCCCAATCAAAACCCTAATCATAATTTAATCACACCCAGGTACAGATCAGTTTACAAACATAATCCAATACCTATTTTTGGAATTCATAAATAATGTCAAACTGCCACACTACTGAATGTTTTCTGTTGGTTGCAATGGCTTATGATCACTATGTAACAATCAACAACCCTCTTCTGTATTCAGTTAACATATCACCCCAAATCTATGTGCCACTTACCATTGCTTCCTATGATGGTGGCACTTTGAAAGCTACTTAACACACAATGACCACTTGTAGCCTATCTTTCTTTGCATCCAGAGAAATTAGAATTGTCTTTCTGAACTGCATGCATTCTTCATCACTTCTTATTCTGACACTCATATCAAACAGCTCCTACTCTTCTACTCTGTGTGCTCTATTGAGATAACTACTATACTGATAGTCCTGATCTCCTATGCTTTCATTCTATTGGCCATTTTGAGGATGTGTTCTGCTGAAGGGAGGCGGAAAATTTTTTCCACTTGTGACTTTTACCTAACTGGAGTGCCAATTTATCATGGGACATCCCCTTCAAGTATGTGAAACCAGGTTCCAGGTATTCTGTGTACCATGATATGATACTATCTATATTTTATACTATTGTGTTTTGTGAATGTCATCATCTACAGTTTATGCAAAAAATGTTAAAGATGTGATGAAAAACATTTGAGAGAAATTGGTTCATAATGTACATTTTTTTAGTGTTGTGTAAAGCTCAGAATAAGGCTGAGGATCAGTCAATATATTTCCTGTCAGAAACAAGGGAATAAATGTATTGTTTTTAGTTAATGCTTGTTGCATATCTTAGAATATTTCCAAAGACAGCATTATTCAATCCCCCAATGCAGTGTTTCACACATGTAGTAGATAAATTTGCTCAGCTATATACCTATGACTATGTTCAAACTTATCCTTATAAAATATTCATTGAAAAATTTTGATATTGTTAGTCTTTGGGTAATTTGATTTTCACTAACTATAATTAGAGGCCATATACTCAGGATTCAATGGCTTGACATAACTTCACATTGATATTGATAAAGTCTTCAGCTCTCATTATGAATTGAATTGTTCTTCCTGAATCCTTTTGAAGGACCTCCCAAATGTTCCATGTGCCCTCATACTCTCAGATCCAACTTCTGGAGATGCACTTTGCAATGTTTGAATGAACACCAGAGATTTTTATTCCATTATTTCCTTCCCACTGTCCAGTTACAGAAACTGATTAGATCCATTCTGAATAACCCCCAAATATATTGAGATTATATATTAATACATGTTGAGTGTCTAAGGATCTGGCTAAACAATATGAGAACAGATATATTTAAGCCTTATTTATTCTGCTTTGATTATTTTTCTTCTAAGATTTGTTGACTTGAAGAGATTTTAATGGTAGGCATTTGTTTGCTTTAATGAAATTTACTATTTTCCCAGAAAGGATGCTTGTCCTATGTCTCCACCAGATCAATCACATCAGAAAAAATTGATCAATGAATTAATTTTCAGTGGTGAAACTGAGATACAATACAATAATTTTCAGGAACTCAATATATAATTAATTACACAAAGAGAAGTTATGCATCTTTTTTGGAAACCCACATGTTTTACAGTGAGTGTGGTTTAAATATACTCAAAATTCTTTTAAAAACAACACAATACAAGCAAGCAAATTTTCAGAGACACAGCACTTAACTGTATGATAATGACAGGTTGTCTAACAAAGAAATTAAGCTAACTTAAGCCACATCTTAAATTTTATTCTCCCAGTTATGATCTTTTTAAATGATTTTTCTAAATAAAGGGGAAAATTGCTTCAAATATATGTCTAAATATCTATCTCTTTCAATAATTAAAGATACGGCATTTGAGGATGATTTTTAAGGCTTCTTCTGTTCTCTTAATATTTCAAATTATTAAGATAAATATTCAATCAAGTTGATCCCCTTGTTTATCAGTTTCTTTCAAAGTAACAAATATAATCTTTCTGTGGGAAAGAAAGAGATGAATATTATGAGAAAGGATGCACAAACTTATGCCTAAAATTATCTAGCCAATAATTCATAAAACAAAATAGACTAAACTAGATGTCAGATTAATATGCCTGAATTCAATTTTTCCTTAAAAATAGAAACCAAAAGATGAGACTAGCAGTCTCCCATGATTTTCTCTCTTTAGGTTGGTATGATATAATAGTATATTTAACTCTCAAATTAATAATTTTTCACTGTTCACATCTCAGCTCAATTATCTTTCCCTCATGTATGAATTCACTTCTTTCTCTGCCCTGATGGAATCTGTGATTGTTAGGTTGATATGTCACTATGGCCATGTAATGGTGCTCAGTTGTTTGTTCAAGCAAGCACTGGCCTATTGTTACTGTGTTTCATGGACTTAAATGATAAAAAATTTGATTGCATCTATGTCTGATTACATCTATAATGAAAGACATTTTCAGCAATGATAGTATCTCATCCAATCAGTTGAAAGCTTTAAAAAGTGAAATGATGATTTCAACAGTCAGAAGAGAGAATTTTCATCTCTATTTCAACCAACCAGCTTCTCTTGGGGAAGTCACCAAAAACCTCCATTGGAGTTCTTGATTTTCAGGCTGCCCTACAGAATTTTGATTTGTGCTTCCCAACAGTCACATGAGACAATTTTATAAAATCTCATACTATTTACAGATATCTCCTGTCAGTTCTGCTTCCATAGGGAATCTGGACTAACATAACTTGGTACAAAGAGTGGGGTGGTTCTTGAAAAACAGAATCTTAAGAATGGGGTTTCTGAATTGGTTCTTGGACTCTTTCAATTGGCTCTCTACTCTGATTAGATTCAAAGGCACTAATGACTCTATTTCCAATTATCAAAATGGCACCTATAGTCCATGGCATATTTTGGAAATAGAAATACACAAAACATCACCACTGAATATAATTACTCAAATGTTTATAGGAGGCAACTCTCTGGGTGAGAGTGTTTTTCACACCATAACAGAGTTTTGTGGAGTTAAAAGGTAGAGATTGGTGATGAGTGGTTTTTCCTAAATATGTGGGATACAGCTATAAAAGAAAGGAATGAGCTGAATGCTTCAAATATTCAACTTAAACACTAAATGAAGGGTGTGAAAGATTCTACGTTTGCCCTGAAAGAAAATCATATTTTGTGTAGCCACAGCCTTGAGATGCTGAAAACCAGATCCAGAGTCTCATGGTGTGAGTAGCAGAATTACAACAGGAACTAAATTCTCAACCTTGCAGGGTGTCTGCTGTTAAAGTGAGAGAATTTATTGGAAAGGAATGTGATCCTGATAATTGGAATGTGGTCACAGGTGTTGATAATGATGGCAATGGGGACATTGAAAACCTAAATTATCAATGAATCTTTGCTAGATAAACTTATAATGGTCTGCCTGGGGAAAAAGCCACTTGATCTTCACTCTACCTCTAGTCTGCCCTGAGGAAATTACCATTCAATGTTCACCTGAAGAGATTAACCCTAATGTGCCTGACAAGCTTGTAATCACCTCCTGTGAAGAAACAGCCCTCACTCTTCTGTCTGGAGAGATTAATCCTGTTTCACCAGATGAAACTGCACTGAAATGCCCTGAGGTAACTGGCTTGCAAGTCACTTCTAATTCTTTCCATGACCACCCCCACCATTCATCTTGTCATCCAAACTTATAACTTGATTGATGATCTAACAGGCCCCAAAAGGTGAGGTACAAACTGTATTGGCACAATATATTCCAAAAGAAATTCATAAGTTTTACAAGTTACATAGACAGAAATCAGGGAAATATGTGTTGGAATAGAAATTAAGGGTGTGGGAAAATGGTGGAAGGAATATAAAATTGGAACAAGCTGAGTTTATTATCAAGGGCCCATTAAAAAGAGATTGTGGATTCAATGTTGTTGCTTGCAGGATAGATAGGGCTCTAACAATTTTTATGTGGCTGGTTGAAACATGTACCAAAAGGTGGCTGATATTACCTGAGGTCAAATTGACAGGACTGCCACGGTATAATTTAGATGAGGGAATCAAAAGCATAGAGAGATTGGAAGGTTAGAATGGCTTTATCATGTAAAACCTGATCACCCACTCCAGGATGTCCAGCATATATGACTTTCAGCAGAACTTTGAAGAATACATTTTTGAGACTAACACCATAATCTCTGAAGAAGCTCTGCTTTCATTCTTCTTTGTAGGTCAGATATTACTGTGGAAACTGCTGTCACTGGACTGAAATCATTAAGCACAATGGGGATGAGTGGATCCCAAGTTTGCAGAAGCCAAGTGGCAGCACTTAATTTCCAAAGACAAAGTGGGCATGACTGTCATAATGCAAAGTGAACTCAAAGCAATCTGACTGACACAGACTTATAATGTTAGCTAGTAGGTAATGGAGTACAAAGAAGTAAAATAGATAGGCAGTCTACAAAATTATTACCTTATCTCTATAAGAACAGTTCTAGATCAAGTGCAAAGAAGTATAACCTGGATTTGAAAATAGAGATTCATGGCCCTTTAAGCAATTCCAAGACTTGAGAAAATTTACAGTCCCAGAGACCCTTGAATTAAAGGATGTACAAATCTCTTTGGGGAAGGATACTGTTACACATCCAAAATTTTATACTATTAATCTCCCTTCCAGCCTTCTCACAAAATCTATGTCCTTTTACCTAGGAATGGCCATGGGACTTAACTTTCACCAGGACTGTGAAAAATAAATTCATGAGGTAAACAACATCCCTGAAGAGCTCAGTGGTTGCTCTTCTCCACCGGTCAGATAATACTGTGGGAAAAGCTATCACTGAATTTGCATGCTTAATCACTATGATGATGATCAGATACCAGGTTGGCAGCACTTAATCACCAAAGACAAGGTGGGCATGGCAACTAAAATGGACAGCAGACTCAAAGCAGTAATCAAAATAGTCTGACTCACACAGATCTTTGTTGTTGGCTAGTAGGTCATGGAGTACTTAAACATCATTGGGGTTCAATAATCAGAATAGGGGCTTATGAAGTTCAGGTGCCCAATGGAGATTTACTTCCACTACTTCTCACAGTAGGTCCAGTGGTTCCCTGGATCCATTCTGTGGTTATATCCCCAGTTCCAGAATGTATAATTAGAATAAACATACTCACCAACTGGCAGAATTCCCATGATTCATTGCTGACTTGTAGAATGAGAAATAATACAAGAGACCTTATGAGAAAAGGTCCAAGTGGAAATGTAGCAAATTAATAAATCAAAAGCAATGCTTCATTCTTGGAGGGATAGCAGTAATTAGTGCCACCACCAAGGACTTGAAGTTTGCAGGAGTGGTGATTCCCACCACATCTCCATTCAACTCTCCTTTCAGGCCTTTTTTGCAGAAAACAGGTGGAAGGGCATTTCAAAATATTCCTTCTAGGGTGAAGGATAAGCTATGACATCTGTCCTTCTTAAAACCAAAAAGAGGTATAATGCCTTGTTTGCCTCTTTGGATTTTGGAGACAACATATTCCTTAGTTGGGTGTGCTATTACAACCCATTTCTGGAATGACCTGAAAAGCTGCTAGTTTTGAGTGGTGCCTGGAACAAAAGGAGGATCTGCAACAGGTCCAAGATACTATGCAAGCTACTCTGCCACTTGTGCCATATGATCCAACAGGTCCAAAGCTGCTGGACATGTTAGTAACAAATAGAGCTGTGTCTGGACCCTTATGCAGGTCGCTATTGGAAGCTCACAGTGCAGACCCTTAGGATTTTGGAGCAAAACTCTGCAATCCTGTGCAGATCAACTTCTCTAATTTTGAGAAATAGCTTTCACCTCAAAGTGGACCTTAGCAAAGCTGAATGTTTAACAATGGGCCACCAAGTTACCATGAAACCACAGTTGCTCATCAAGAACTGGATGTTGTCTGACTCAATAAGCCATAAAATTGGGTGAACTTTTTTTTGCACAGTGCACATTTTAATATTTTAAAGTGTTAATTCTGGGATTTAGTCTCTGAGCTGTCTTCCTTAAGTTTGTAACCAGCCAATGATGTGACAGAAATATCCTTGAGTGCCAGGAGCTAACAAAACCAATAAACCAATGCAGGAAACACCCCTTTAATAGACTTTGCAATTTAAATCTCTGTTGGCCCTTGCTCTCCTGCAGACTCTAGCCCACCTATCAAGTACATTAGCATGAGGTAAATGTAAAGTTAAGGGCCCTCTTAATTTCTTCTTAGCCTGTGTCTAGTGTTTGTTCATGGCCTTAGGAATTCCCCAAATTACAAGCATTGAAATGCATCCACTTCTCCCTATAAAAATAGATTTCCTTCAAGCCCAGATACACAATTTTATTATTTAAAGCATGTTGTCCTTTACCCTAGGCTATTTTGATTACCACTGCTTTGGCTATTCATAAACTGCATCTGTCTGCAGGGCAAGTTCTTGGAGAGCAAGCCCAAAAGAAGTATTCTATTTAACTGCTTCAGGGTGCCAACCAATTGATTGGGACCAACATAAAGGCATCCCAGTATGCATCCATGTTCTTGCTGGAACAGGGCCAGGTACCCTTAATGAGAGCACAAGCTAGCTCACAGTCTACCAGGGAGGGTATAAAAGAGAGGCCATCAAGGGCAACACAAACTTCTCCTACCATTTTAAATGTTGACTTTTCTTGAGTTAGCACATGCCCTGCTACTGCATCCCTTTAAGAGATTTCTGGAGTTTTTGAGAAAAATGACTCTTTCAGTTTTTGCTAGTTGTTCAAACATTCTGAGTGAATAAGACTGAAATATTTTATGAGCCACCTATGTTAAGTATAAGTGCCCTATCCAGAGATTTTTGAGGGAATGGAAAAACATATGGTTTGTCAAGAAATTAGATTTCCAAAAGCAATACATTGAGTAACTATTTAGCCATTAAAGGACAATGTAATGTTAATTGCTTAAGAAGGAAATTTGATCAAAGCATAGACTGTCATATAAAATTTTAATTCAATCACAGCTTATCTTTCCCAATAAACATCTTTTTCATAATTGTTGAAAGATCTAGAATTATGATGTTATATTTCAATATTCTGTCAACTGATATACTATCTCATTTGTTTGAATGTGAGGAGAAAATTTCTTTTACTGTTACTTTTGTTTTTTTACTGTGATTTAATATGGAAAGAGCTGATAGAATTCATTTGTAAATTTAAAAGTTGACCTGATGTTATTGGAAATTACATAAGATAAACAATGTTTAATACCCCTGTCCTTTTCATTTTGCAAAGAATGAGATTAACACTTGACCCACTATCTTGTCAATGTCTTGTGATCCACAGCTGGGAAATTATGCATTGAAAGATCCTGACTATCAAGCAGAAATAGGGCTGTACAAAGATAATGGAGGTAAAGAAGGGTTTGCCTGGAATATAGGAGATCCTTTAGGGTGTCTCATAGTACTACCATACCCTGTGCTTAAAGTCAATGGAAAATTGCAACAACCCAATCCAGGAAGGACTAACAATGGTTCAGAATCTTCAGGAATGAAATTTTGGGTCACCCCACCAGGAAAAGAACCATTTCTAGTTGAAGTGCTTGCTGAGGGTAAAGGGAACATGGAATGGGTAGTGGAAGAAGGTAGTGTTAAATACAAAATTCTAAGTTTTACTAACACAAGAAACAGCAGCTGATAGCCTGAGACAGAAGCAGAAAAGAATATAGAACTAATAAAGAAACTGACAACACTATTAAAAAGATTGGAACATTTTAGTGAGGTGCAAGCACTATTGGAGCTGTTGAATAATCGAGAAATTTCTTAATAATATGGGTGCATTTTGCTGCAACAGTCAAAATATTGATAATTTAACTGTGATTAGACATGGTTTTTTATTTTTTATGGCATGGAAAAGTGATATGTTTAAAAACTAGAGTAGATTCTCCATTAAAAACTGCATGGGGGCATTTTCAGAATATTGGAATTGCCTTGAATGACATTGCAATGACAGATACAGGACATTATATATCTTGTCATAAGTTACAAAATTGTGCAGGGGAGAGTTTAAACTATTATGTAAACTATAATTCACACTTGATGGCAATGCTCCAGTATGTGTTCATTAGTTTTAACTAATTAACACACTAATGAAGAATGTTGTTAATGTGAGAAAATGAGGGAGGGTTAGGGAGTGGGGCATATGAGAATCCCTTACATTTTTTATGTATCATTTATGTAATCTAGGTATCTTTAAAAATAAATAAATAAATAAATAAATAAATAATTGCAGAACTTAATATCTACATAACTATACTGTGACACTCTAACTTCATAGACTTAATAAAAAAATCTGTGTGTGTGCATTTGTTAGTAGATTAATGAAGTACTGGCTGCAGAATAATTCCTGAAGCAACTTGGAGGTATGTATCAAGATTTTTAGGTCTCCCAATGAAGTAGAAAAGTTTTTTAAATTGTGAGTCTATCTTATTAAGAGGAGAATTTTTCCCCTTGAAGTAGGAATTGCAGGCTTGAACAATTATTCCTAAATATAAACCCAGATGAATGAACTCCTCCAAACATTGTTAAAAAATGACTAAAAAGCAAGGACCATCTGAGTACAGCCTTGACTGCCTGAATCATTGAGTAGTAATAAAAGGAATGACTTGGACCCTCACATTTGAAACATGTTGAAAGGAATTGAAGATAAATTGATGAAGCTGCTTTAAAAATAAAACGTGTGTATATGTGGGTATTTAAGATTTTTCTTTCTTCAAGAAGACTATAATCTCCTTGAGAGCAGAATTTGCTTATTCATATTTGTGTTCTTCACAGCATTTAGCAAATGTGTCACATATAAAAGATTGAGGCAAATACTGATCACATTTTGGCATATGTAAGAATGTGTTTATAGATGGATAAATATATACAATGATAAACAATGATAATTTTCTCTTGTTTTTGTTTACTTGTGAGAACACAGTGAGAGTTCATCAAGGTCAAGAATTCTATTATACTCATGTTTGTTTCTTTTTATGGTATTTGGACAGCCATGTACATATTGGTGTTCAAAAATGTTAATTTAGTTGAAAATTCTATTTCTAGAACTCTTTTCCAAATATTTTGTATATATATATTAAATATGGCATAGTAATTTACATACTTACTGCTTCTCAAATGAATTATTTTCTGAATAGATAGGATTGCTAAGAAAGTATGTAATCATAACTTGCTTATGCACATGCATATGCGGTATGCAGCACGTGCAGCATGCAGTGGGCACATGCTGTCAGTGTTGTTTCCACAGCTGATGGTTGAGTGGTATAAACTGCATTCCCACCCCATCAGAAGGCATAAGAAATAACTTATTTTTGCACATCAGCAGGGGCAACTGCCTTCTGATAGCCTGCATACAGTAGGATGCTGCTTTAGTTTTTTTCTACTGGTTGGTGTTTGTGTGAAAATTTATTAGGTTTTCTGCCTTTCCTCCTTAGGTCCCTACTCTATCCTGCCTCAAGTATACATATTATGACTTAAATAATTGGAGTCACTTGATTAGGAAGTTCTCCTATCTCAAATATCAAAAACTAATGTCCTATAAAGAGAATAAGCAGTCATTCTTGGGATTGACTGAAGGTAGTTCATTTAATGAGATCTATGTGTGTATGTATATACACAGTTATTTTTGAATTATTCTTTTCTTCTCAATTTTACAGTGATCTGACTCCTACACATTTCATTTTACAATATAATAATTTATATAATAAAATGTTATAATATAATAGACAACCTATGAAATTTGAACTGCATTATCATAGGGATATATTGAAGCTCCTGTCTCCCTAATTACTCACTCTTTATTTAGGTTATGTAAGGTTTTTCCTTCCAGTCACAGTATCTGATTAAGATTGGTTTCCCTGAAAATTGTTCATCATCTCTGAGACTTATTAAACTGATTATGCTGTATTCATTTCTTTTTCTACCAAGGATTTTCATTCATTCATTCTAAATACAATGCTCAATTTTTAATAATTATGTGAAACAATAAGGATTTCACACTTCATTTATATTTCCTGACTCTAATTTGTATGTGTAATTTTTATTTCTTAATTGCTTTGAATATATATTCTTCTACAGAAAATTTTCTATAGAAAGTTGTTAGCTTACACACCTATTTATATAATGTTAAAAAATCCTTTAATTGTACTTTTAAAATTATTTATATTTTCCTACTATTGTGTCTGTAAGAGTAAAAACATACCACATATTACTTGTCATCATAAGAAACAGTAATATATTTCATTTGTACAAAATTATGTTTAAAAGTTTTCTTAGTATGCTCTTAATATTTGGCTCAGATATACTTCCCATTCACTTTTCTAGCTTCTCTTTCTGTACTTCTCCTATAGTATCACAGTAATGCTGACCTTTCCAGAATGAACCATTCATTTCTTTTCCTCTTCTTCATTCTTTCTTTTGCTCTCTCCAACACTACATGATCAACTCTGAGTGTCTGAAATTTCCTAGATATTTATCCCTTTGCATATGCTCATAGAAGCACTCAATTTAAAACATATTTGATATATCAGACATCAAGGTAATGATAGTTTTGTTCAGTCTGTTAAGTCTTGGGAGCCATGCAATATTTCTGTTAACCATTTATATTGTGTTTATGTTCTACTTAGCTAACTTTAAGATACCTTACATATCAACATAGCAAAATATTAATTTAAACTAATCTTATGTCAAGAATTATTGAAAAATAAAATTAAATCAATGAAAATAAAATCAATGGATTGAATTACAGCTTTTAAAACATGGATATTTAAACTCAATCTTAAAGATTAGTGGTCCATTAAAAAATGAATTAAAAAATTTAATGGATAATTGAGAAAATAGTGTAGAAAACAATCAGATTTTTCATAGGATACTTCGGGGGTGTTAGGGCAAGAGAGCAGGTACCTAAAATTTACTAAAGACAACCAATAAGAAAGGTGTCATTTTATATCATCATATAATGCAGAACTGTATGGGAGAGACTATAAACTACAATGTGAACTATGGTCCATGATGAATAGCAAAGCTCCAGGTTGCATTTATCAATTGCAATGAATGTGCCACACTAATGAAGGATGTTTATGTGGGAGGGTTTAGGAGGTATGGGGAGTGGGGCATATGGAATCCCTATAGTTTGTGTGTAAAATTTATGTAATCTAAGTATCTTAAAAAAAATTTTTTTTTAATCTTCAGCAAAATTTGGTAAGATCTCAGAGAGTTTTTTTGAATCAATTCATGGATTGCAGAGATTCCAATCACCAAAAAGTAGAGAGAAATTCCACTGAACAAAGAGAGCAATAGGCTTTCATAGGTAGAAAGAGGGAGCATATTGGGAGGAAATTTTCATTGGTTAATGCAGTCTATATTTCCTGATACAGTTACTGCAGACAGTTGCTTAGCAATGAGTATGTTAGCTGGCATAAGAATAGGAGTTGACAGTAGCTGATTGGGTGATTTAAAATCTGTTTTCTGGGTGAGCCAGCCATTTATAGGGTATATTAGTCAGCCAAAGAGGTGCTGATGCAAAGTACCAGAAATCTGCTGGCTTTTATAATGGGTATTTATTTGTGGCAGAAGTTTACAGTTACAAGGTATAAAGCATAATTTACTTCCCTCACCAAAGTCTGTTGCCACGTGTAGGAGCAAGATGGCTTCCAGTCTCTGTGAGGGTTCAGCCTTCCTTTTCCTCCTAAATGTCTCTCTCTCAGGGCCTCATTTCTTTCCAGGTTCAGCTGCTCTACCCTCTCCACAAGGTCAGCTGTACACTATCAGGCAATCTCTCTTTCTGGGGTCTCTGCATGTCTATGGAGCTATCTCTATTCTTCTATGTTCTTCTCCTGTGTGATCACTTCTACACAGAGCTCCAGCATCAAAACTCCAACTCTCTCCTCTGCCATGTCATTTTCTTTGTGAGTCCCTGCCCACCATGGGGGTAGGGACACAACATCCTACTAATGTGGCTGAATCAAAGCCCTAATTTTAATTTAATCAAACAAAAGTGAAACCTCTTAACTTAATACAATTGAATACTCCCAGAAGAAGAGACCAGTTTACAAACACAATCCAATATCTATATTTAGAATTCATAAACAATACCAAACTGTTACAAAGGGAAAAAAAACTTACTTAGATTTTGGTGTAGCTGATATCACATTAGCATTGATGCATCAATGTTGGGCTTAATGAATTTTATTTATCAAAAGAAAAATATATTTCCAAAAAAGAACATGAAATATTAGCATAATGAGATTTCATATATTAGAGAAGATTTTAATTTTGTATTTATTAAGCAGGATAAAGTCCTCTAAAAAAAGACAAAGATTATCAGTTTGAGTCAAAATACAAAAGCAATATATTTCTAAATCAATTTTTACTAAAATAAAGTGATGTATAACATTACAATAAAAGACACAAAATAACTAATAACATGAAGTTGTTCATACAATTTCATTTGCCTGAAACTCACTTCTTCCAGGGATTTGCGTGACTCCCTACTTCACCTCTTTCAGGTTGCTCACATGTCACAATCTCCCTGAAGAATTCTCTGAAAATTCTTTTTTAAGAGAAGAAGTCTAATTGACCCCATACACCCACTCCATTTAGTTTTTTTCCATAGAAAATATTACATACATGTTCTTGGTTGTTTATTACTGCCCCCCCCCCCCAAAAAAACAATAGAAATCTCTTTGCTTTCCTTAAACTGCATGGCCAAGCCACATGCACAGGGCATATGCACTGGTGCTCTCCCTGTATATAATAGTTTCCTTCCATGTACCTATTTGATTAACTCTTCTCCCCTTGAATCCTTTTAGCAAATGTCAATTTTTAATTGTCTTGAACACACTATTTCTAGTTGCTTCCTCATGCCCTTGCTCATGACTCTCTCACTCTCTTTTCTGTCTTACATTTCAATTTTTATATAGATTTTTCCTATTCCAACATGGTATATCACTTACTTCTCTATATATCTCAGTAGCTCTCAGCTACAATAAAATCCCCCAAAAGACAAAGTCTTTATATTCCTTTGCTATACTGTGTAGATATAGCCTGGTACATTGTAGATATTCAATAAATTATTTACTGAATAAATGACTAAAATGAAGTGGCATGATGAACTAATTCATCCAGCAGTTTAACCACTTCCTAAAATTTATAAATTTCAGATTTGCATACCAAAATTTGAAAACTTCTTTCCCACCATCTATGAGTCACTTATACAAATTGATTACAATGAATCCATACATTTCATAATTTTCAAAGTTTAGCTTAAAAGAGCCAGATTACCTGTCAAAAATGCAATACATTTGAAAAATCAATATTAAAACATAAAAATGAAAGATAGTTCAATTTGAATATTAAAATCGCACAAAACTGAAAATCCAACTTTAAGTTATTCTAGGTCAAATAGGAAATATTTAACTCTAGAATAATTTATATAATAGATGGCAATATGAATAATGCATATCATTGTATATAAGATAAAGTGGTACTCAGGTGAATAATGGAAATATATAACTCATATTATTAAACAAGTAAAATATTAAAAATATATAATTGGTTATCTCTAGGTGCTAGAGAAAAACCAATGAATTCAACTTAAAAAAGTAGGATAAAGAAAATGTTGACTCTGAAATAAGTTAAGGAATTCAAAGAAAAAAAGAGAAATAATATTTATCAAAATGGAAGGAAAGATGAAGATCCATTTTTCACTAAACAAAATAAAAATCAAGAATAACTCATGAAAGGAAAAATAAAGAAAAGAATCATGAGGAAAATATAATGAGCTATACTGTCATTCAAATCAGAAGATATTTAAAACCATCAGTGAGATTTTGGCTTCTGCCATGATGGTGTATGTGGTTCAAGAATTCCCCTGCCATCATACTTACCTCCAAACCTGAACAAAATACAGATGAAAACTGTTTTTAGTCCTTAGAAAAAAGGCATAACAGGTCTGTTATTGATGAGATAATGGAAATTTATGATAAGAGAATTGTGATTACTCTGCTTTTCTGTACTCCTTGCTGACCAGTGCAATACAGAGTACCAGCAGAGTATAAATATATTGAAGATCTGAAGAGGTAAAAATTGGCATTTCCACCATTTGAAGAAGTTGGAACATTAAGTATAGGTTATCAAAAATAGGTGCCTCAAATATTGATACAGAGGTTTGTTCTAGTTGAAGGCTGAGCTGCTTTTATGTGCAGATAAAAATCACCACACCCACCCAAGGCTGAAATAGGGAATTACAAACAGAAAAAAATAGATTCAACTGAACCAAAAGTTGGTTCTTAGAACATATCAACAAAATCAACATGGTTTTAGCTAGACAAAAGAGAGAGGAAGAAAATAAGTAAAATCAGAAGTGAAAGAAGGGGCAATATAATCAATGCCACAGAAATAAGCAGGAGTATAGGAGCATACTATAAACAACTGTATGCCAACAAATTAGATAACCTAGATGAAATGGACAAATTCCTAGACAACACAAACTAGCTATACTGACTTAAGAAGACATATATATTCCACAAATAAACCTTGACCCCATAATGAGAAAAACAAAACAGAATTCTCATTGTAAATGCAGTTTTCAATCCATAAGACAAGATAAAGCAACTATGAACTAAACAGACTAGCATTAAGAGACTAATATATAGCAATCTAAAATGCCTCCTAGATTACATAACTAGCAAAATAAACTTAAAAGAATTATTATTTTACACATTATATTAAAATATAAGTGACTGGATAGTTGAGAGTTTCTTGCCCTCTGTTGGTAAGTTTCATGACCATTTGTTTGGATCCTATTTCCATTGTCTTACTTTGAACTGGACTGTCTTCTTCCACAGGAAATTGAAAACATCCACTTGATTTAGAACACTCTTCTTTACCACTACTAACCTTGATTTTACATTTTCTATATACTTTGTTGTTTTATATTACATTAAGTGTGTGGTTTCACTTCTTATGTAGAACTCAACTTAAGTCAGGTATTGCTGGGTACTTCCTATCACTTGGAAAACAGGCAAGAAATAAAGTCTTTAGTACCAGGTATTTCATGGCATATTTTAACTTGATTACATTCTATTACATAAATATTCTGCAAATTATCTGAAATTTCCTCTTATGTGTGGAACAGGAAATGCAGATTTATGTACACGAGGAGCAGGTTTCATTTACTTTTTTTTTTGAGGTCCGGGGGTCCAGGGATTGAACCCGGGACCACTGTATGTGGGAAGCCGGTGTTCAACCAGTTAACCACATTGGCTTCCCAGAGTTGTTGTTGGGTTTTTTGTTTGTTTGTTTTGCTTGTTTTTT
>JAQZBX010004343.1:0-60816 GCA_029593785.1 Cabassous unicinctus | reverse complement strand
GGGGGGTTGGGGGGACACGCTCCCGAACATGGAAATTGAAATTGAAAATTTGATAGAAAAGTATAGGCTATGATTGACACTGTTTGCTATCTTAAGCACATCGCATGTGTTTACGCTCTTAATCTTCAGTTAGTTACTATTGTTCCCATTTTACAGATGGGAAAACCAAGATTTAGAACGAGTAAACGGCTTGCCTATAGACAGACAGCAAGTAAGTGGAAAGCTAGGATTGTAAACTCAGGAGTCTTGCTCCAGGGGCTGGGCTCATAACCACTCTGCTTCACAGATAAATTATACAATTATCCTTAGGGAAGAAAGCAAGTGATTCTGCCTATGTGGAATAGGGCAGAGTTTGTGGACAAGGTTGATATTTGAACTGGACTTGAGGGATAAGTAGAAATTAACCAGGCAGAGTAAACAGCATATGCCTGTCAGGGAATACGGTCTATACAAGGGAATGGGGTCTGAGAAAACAGTGTAGGTAAATAATTTACAGAGGTTGAATAAAAGGGTAGAAGAGGGTGTGGAGGCATGAGACTGCATGCAATAAAGATTGACAAAACAGGCTAGCTTCTACACAGAAAAGTGCCTGGGCTATTTTGTGGGTAATAGGGAGCTATGGAAGGCCCTATGCAGGCATACTCACTCCCTGAACCCTGATTGGAACGTTATATCCTTGGTCCAAAATGCAAATGAAATTAGCAGGTGTGAATACTTTCAGATAATTCTTTTAGCTTTAAATATATTTTAAATATGTTTTTTCTTTCCCCTTTTTGAAATGTCTGAGTCTCCTGGAACTAAAGTATAGTTGAGAAAAACAAACCTGGTTTAGGTTGTCAGTGTAAACAGTATTTTGCATTGCCCAGTGCAGATGGTATAAGATAAGAGATTAACTGTGACCTGACCACGGGGCTAGCCTGGAGGTTATAGGTCCCAATAATTCCTTGATATGTGCTTGTTTTTCCTTGTATCTCTTTCTCTTGCAGATAAAGAGCAGCTGAAAGAAAAACAAACCTGCTTAATTGAAGGCGCTGATCAGTTAGGATACAGTTAATTGAGGCCACACTGGACAAACTGATAGTGGAGTAATTTATCCTGCTGTTTTACAGGGCCTTGATTTGATCTTGGTGTAGATGTGTTAGTTTCAGCTCACAGGTTTCTTCTGTTGAACCAGTTCTGATTGATGGGGTAGTAAGTGTTTTGAGAAGCCTTTCTCACTGTGTGTCTGTGCTCAGTGAGAAAGAGTGCTATCATCCACTAGCAATGTCTGTGGACGTCCCAGGCAGGGTTGGGGGTGGGGGGGCGGGCGGGGAACATTTGCAAAGTAATTTCTCTCCCTGCTCAAGAGGAACTCTGATCTTGGCTGCAGCTATTCTGTATCCTACTTTAATATTGCATGGAAAGATCTGGAGCCCGCCGAGAGAGGGAATGGCTGAGGTTGTGAGGGGGCTGGCCTAACCCAGCCTCCCTAAGAGGAAACCAAACAAAGGCCAAGCTGGGCCGGCACAAGCACAATATGACCACACTCACATGTAATTGCACAACAGATATTAGAGTGGAGAGTTAATAGATACAAATGACACACACCCCTGTGTATAAATCCAGAGGGTCGTGATTGAAACAATTCTGACCAATACGTGTGGTTTGCTCAAGTAGATTTTTTTTTTTTCCAATCTAACTTTAAGCCAACCTCAAGTGTCTGTGCTATACCCTATTTGTTAGTTTAAAAGGCTTAAAATAGTATTTGCATCTGAAACGGGTGAAATTGCTACAGGAAATTTCCTTAGGACTCTTACATATCCAAGCTTCCACTGTAAAAAGGCAGCAAGGATGGCCCCCGCATAGCTGAGTTAAGATAAAACATTTTTTAAAAATTATTGTATACGTATAACAAGTGTAGACATTCAGACTTCACTGGGATGTTATAGGGACAACTGATTCTTTTTTTCCTAGCTCATTTTGTAATTCACGAGGTCTCTCTGAACTTTTGGTCTAGGTGAATGGAGGAAAAATTCTCAACACACCGAATTTACTTATATTCTTGCTGGTTTCATTTGTCCTTTTTTTTTCTTTTTTCAGAGTATAATTTTTACTCTGGGAGGTCATAATTTACACATATACCTGAGTTGCATGTACTACAATTACTGCTATCTTTTTTTCCCTGAGATTTCATATATTCTCTCTGTTTTAAAAGAACAGATTTTGGGGTGTGAGGGGTAGTGGTGAAAAAGAAATCAAACCTACAGACAGAAAATCCATTACCTTGTGAGAAGTTTAGGTCCAGGACTGAGAAGAGGAGGGATTTAGTGGGGGAAATGAACCTAGAAAAATATATGTTAAAATAGAATAATGTAAAAGGCAAGACTATCAATTAATACTCAGCTTGAGCTATTTTTTTTTCATGTTTGTAGAAACCATGCCCAAGGCAGGGAAGGAAGGGAGGGAGGAAGGGAGGGAAAGAAGGAAAGAAAGAGACATACTAAATTCAAATGAGAAGTATTAGATTGAACTTAAGGAAGATGCCAATACTGGACCAGTTTGACCTACAAAAAAGGCAATTTCAGATAGTTCAACCCATCAGCACTTGGTGGCTGAGAAGCGGTTAAATCCCATCGGTATTAACTGGCACCAAGTCAGAACTATGCCTGGCACCCGTACTTCCATAATTGTCTAAAGATATTGTTTTAAAAGCCTTTGAAAACAGCTCCAGCTTCCCAAGGGGCATCTTTCCTTGGTGCTTCTGACCCCTAGAGAGAAACCAAAATCACAGTCAGACAAGTAGCTGTTTAAACATCCTTTGATTTCCCCTCGTCATTTAGTAAATGCATTAAATTAAGCTGCAGATGTTTTGCTGTCAACACAACGCTGTATTATGGTGTGTTATTTTCCTGATAGAAACATTTTATATACTGTAAATAAACACAGTTTTGTTAATTAGTTAATGAATTATTTTTTAATGCTCCATTAGGCTTTAGAAAAAAAAAAAGTAAAAGCTATTGGAAATTCTCATTTTTAATAAACAGACCTAGTAGTATATATGGAATTCCTACTATCTGCTGAATAGTAGCTCTCTGTTTTAAGTTACTACATGCTCCTTATGGTATTTTTAGGTTTGGGACTAAGGCTTATTAGAAATACCCAGGATTTGGGATGGAATATCTGAACATAACTTGAAGTCAGGGAGAGATATTAGCGATTTGCTCATTTATTTCATATTTTTTATTTTTCCTGTAACAGGGAGATGCTTTAAACAAGTAGCAGGGAAACAGAGAATTCTTCACTTAAGCTCCAAGTCAACCTGAGAAATGCCAGAACTTTAACAATCAAACAAACCCGCAAACCTTCTTCTTCATTCTTGAAAGTCATGCCGTTTCCCTCCAAACAAGAACTGGGAGGCTCTTTGCTTGTGGAGTGTCTCAGTCCAGCAGTAGATTGGAAAAATGTCCAAGAAGGGGATGCGAGCTCTCTCCCGGATGAGTTCATTTCAATAGTCACTGTGTTCCATCGGATGCAGCTGGTTACATTTTTAATAGGCAGATGGCTAATTTTACAGTTCCAAGCCAATCTCTCATTGGACCACATCCAGACAGCCCACAGTAGGGTAATGCCCAGCAGAAAGTTCAACAGGACACTTGGGGTGGGGTAGGGGGGGAACATATGCTAATGTCAGCCCTTTTACTTAAATGTCTTTAAAAAGAATCTTCACTGTGCTAAGCTGAGGGATTTTCAGGGACTGGAGCCTAACACCAGCTGGGTGGCCGGCTATGAAGTCCTTAGGGCCTAAGGAAAAGCTCTTAATCGGGCTTGGATGGTCAGAGAATCAAATAGCACCAAACCAGCAATCACTGAGGGATTTTTTTTTTAAAGATGACAAAGGTGTACGCAATTGCAGAAATGACCTGGTAACTAGAGAAGTCATTTTTCCCTTTGCTGAAGCGCCTGGCGTTATTAAAGCTCCGTAGACCCGTGATTAGCTCTTCATCTCAGCCTGGGTTTGGGGTGGCCTCTGCATCTGATCTTTATGGAATTAGCAATGTCCTGTTACCTCCCCCCAGGTGACTGCCTCCTACTCCCAGGGCTGGGGAAAGGGCGGGGTGCATGCTGTAGTACTAATAGCGCCCTTATTTTTAAACTGTTTGGGAATCTCTTTCTCCAAAGAAATGGCTATTTAGACATCTTAATTAAACGAGAATTTGGAAATATCTCCCATTTTGCAGGGCATGTAATCAAGCATTTCTTATGCTCCGCAGAAGGACTTCAGTTCGGGCTTCACAAAAAAGGCTTTGAAACGTCCTAAAACAATCCCCCGCAGCTCGGCGTGGAGGTGGGGGCGGGAGGGAGTAAGAAAACCAAAGCGAAAAACAACAAACATTTTCTGGGAGGTGATAAAAGTCTTGGATGCAAAGTGTCCTTGTTTTATCCCATGTGATGAATTGCCATAGGGTGACTGGAAAACTATTTGAGAACCACAATGGCAAATGCCGTTGTTTAAATGAGGCAAATGTTGTTTACCTCTAAGCAAAATAAAAGATGAGGATCAGAAGAAAGAGGGGATCAAAAGAGCTTTCTCCAAACAGATTTATAAAAGAGAGTGATTTTTAAATGATTTCAACTCCTACTTTATAAAAATATTTTATGAGGCTCTTTTCTGAAAATAACATGCTTCTGAAGACTTTTCCTCCCCAAATCGCTTCCTGAAAATGGTGGCATTACTTTTATACAGTGCAATTGCCTACACAGGACTTTATTTAAAACAATGCAAAGAAATCGAACAAAGCCAGTAACTCCATACAAGGAAACCGGGCTTTTCTTTTTGGCCGGGAAAATAACCTTCAAACCTCAAATTGAATCTGTAAATGCTTCTATCAAATTTTTCTTTCAAGAACCTGGAAAGCGATTCGTTTTGTTTTACTGAGCAGGTTGTGAAAAGAGTTTTCTTGCAGAGTTTTTGTTTTATAATCAAAATAATTCAAGGGAAGTGACACGACTTTTCTTTTGAGCACCCCCCCCCACCCCCCACCCCCGGGACAAAGTCTAGGAGAGGGAGAGAGGGAGAAAAAAAAAATCTAACCAAATCCAAGACTCGCAGACAAAAGTTACACATAATGGGAAAACCTCAAAGATAGTTATAAATTATTCTGTCACTAAATTAAAGTATTGGTGGAAGAAAGGTCTTAAAAATGTAAAATGAGTACTAGCCAAATACCTTCACAGTTAAATGGAATTATGAAACCTCTTTGGTGAAAATGCCCCCAAATACATTTTAGCCTGTACTTTGTCAAAGTAGTTTAAGGCAACTTTATACCATTTATAAAAAATAACTTTGAAAGAAAAAAACAAAACAAAAGGAAAGCAGAAATTAGGGCAGTTTTTAAACTACAAGCCAACTGTTTGCTCTGCTTTGCTTTATTTATTAGTTCTTAAGGTATTTAAAACTTGGGCATTAAAACTGCAGAATAATTTGCAAATGAATGCAGTTGCAGTTGTGAAAATATAACTCTCAGCTGAATGTGGGTTATTCAGACAAATGGCTGCTTTGTTCGAGGAGGGGAAGTAAAGTTCAGTGTTAATTTATTACAAACTGCAGCATTTCATCCCTGATGTCCAGGCAACAATGTTTTTTATTTCAAGTAATTTATAAGCACTTCCCAGAGCACTTAGCAGTGATGTCCTTGGCTGTTTTGCTCCCAGAGACGGAGTGTATATGTATTTACTGTGGGAATTTGTTTTTAATAAAACTGTTGTAAGGCATTTTTATTCCTTTGCTTTGTTACATTAAAAACATTCGCTGTATAACTAATGTATTTTATTCTAAGTTGAAAGGCAGCAGATCACAGCCGGCAACTGTATTGGGGGTTGGGGGTGGCTGGTTTAGACAATAGTGACAAGAGCAGCGATGTCTAAAGCAAACCAGACTATTTTTCCGAACTTCTCTAGGTGTTTTCTCTGCCTAGGAGTCATAGGGAAGCAGCAATTAAGTGATGAAGGACACAACAAGTACCCAGGGCAGCCCAGGGTGCCAGACTAAGACTCACACTGGAGAACAGAATAGAGAAAGGAAGACGAATGTGCAATAAATGTGTGTGCATGAGTGCATGTGCCTGTGTGGTGGATCTCAGGAGTCCTTAAAAGTTTTCATTAGTTCTTCATAGTTCCTAGAACCAATTCACAACCCTAGAGATCCCCAAACTGACCTTCATTTCAATTTTTTAGGAAACCCCACAGATAGTCATGTTGCTCTATCCACATAGAAGTCTGCAATTTTAAAAAGCACAATTACTTGGATTCTTTTTGGTAGGAGGACATAGTGGCAAGGGACTGCAGAACCATATTTGGTATCTCTGGTATCTTCAGCTTTGATGGGAGAGCTGTGGCGAGAGCTGAAAGTCACAGTCTTACCCCAAAGTTTGAGGATAGCCGTCCTGCTGATGGGCAAGGGGTATTGTTCTGGAGATTCCAGATCTCCAGGCCATTAGCCATTTCACTTTCTCCAGAAGGAATGGATAAGTTCAAGTCGTAGTCCATTTATGTATCTATGTATGTATGTATACATTTTTAAAAGCAGTTTTACCATCCTTGAAACTTTGATTGGGAGCAAATAATTTATGCTGGTCCTAAGAGATGATGCTATAGGGAAGCTGAGAATTTCCACATGTATGTGTCTGCAGCACCAGACTAGCTACATATTTAACATGCCTCACGAGGCACTTTACATGTGAACAAACATGTTTGATGCAATTTTGGGCACCAGTGGCAAAGATTATAACAGTCATTGCAGCCTACTGAGGTACAGGAGCTATATAAAATGCAGCCTCATAATTATCTAGACACATTTGAGAAGTTCTTTATAATTTGAAAATTGCTTTGACTTTTAAAAAGAAATTTGATGAGCAATTACTCTATAATAATAGATTTTTAAACGTATTTAAAAAAATATATAATGAGGGAAGTGTTTGAACAAATTACCTTAAAGAGAATTGAGCCTTTTTTTCTCTGGCCACTAACTTTTCCAGAAGGGAGGAATAAGTGAAAATATAGATTGCTGTGTTAATTACCTATAAAAATACTATTTATTATTTGTAAAGAGTCATGGAAATAAGCACTGGTCTGTGGGCCAGCAAATTGAGAGAAATTAGGAAGCAGATCTAATAAAAATCATGTTTAATGCAAACAGAATATTTCTCTTCCCAACCAGGCATCATCCCTAATTGAGAAGAATTGATTAATCCTTTCCTTCTTCCTTCGGTTTCTTTATCAAAAATCAACATAATTATTTTAAGACCAGCTCCAGGAAGCTTTCCTGACTTGTAACCGCCATTCTTCTCTTCCATGGTCCAACTCCTAGGTGTCATAGGCCTAGACGTATATTTGTGGTTATATTTAACTCTTTCAGGGCTGGAAGGGCCCTTAGGGATCACAGAACATCCTTTCCTCTGGGTCTCGAATTTCCCACCTGGAACGGGAGCAGGTTGAGAGGGGATGGAGGAGGAATGGGTGCTAGAAATTCCTGTAGAACATGGATTTGGAGCAGGGATTGGCTCAGCAGAGCAAATGCACATCCTCACATCCTGAACTTCTTGAGGGGTCTAGACCCCCAATTTTCCCTTTGGGCTTTCTGACAGCCTGGATTTTCCAGCCACCCTACCCCCCACCCCAGGACCCAGCTGCCTTCTGTCTAAGGCTCCCATGGAGATAAAAAAGAACACCATGGACTTTTTTTCCTTAAGTAAAGAAATCAGCTTGAGAGCTGGTCAGAAGCAAATAATTTTCAGAATTAAAAAAGAGAGAGAGAGAGAGAAAGAAAAAAGAAAAAGAAACAACACATCAATTTGTGATTTGGCAGCGACAGCTGAACATATTCAGCTGACATTGGAAACAATTATCTATCAATCAAATGATCCTCAATTTAAAATTTGTCTAAACAAATATTTACCGTGTAGGATGAATCTCTGTGCCTCTGGGGGAATATGAGTCTCCTCAAAGAACAGATCTCAAATATTAGGTGTCTAGGCTCAGATGTTATTTTAACCCCATTTTAAGCATGTCCTTAACAAGTTATGATGGTTAATCAATACACCATAGAATCCTTGATTGGGATTGAACCTTGGCTAGTCCCTAGAAGCTGAAACCTAGAGTGGGAAGAGTCCAGCACAGTCAGCAGAGCTCCTGAGTTGGCCCTGCCTCCAAGTTCAGTGGCCATTTCTGAGCACACTGCTGCCCACCTAATACTAGTTAACAGGAAGAAAGCGAGGACGTTAAAGGGGATATCTGTCTGAAGAAGGAAACCCTTAATTCTCAACCACCTGTTCTAAAGCAGATCTTCTGCAGATGGTAGAGAGTTCTCTTGGGTATGGGTGGCAGGCTCTAGGGAGGTGACCACCTAAGCTCCCAGCCTCAGAGCTGCCACCTGCCAACCATGTGACATTGGGCTAATGGCTTTACTATCACTTCCTCCTTTGTGAAGTTGGGATGGTAATAATAGCAAATGATATTCACATGAGGTTTGCCAGATGTCAATAAGGCCTGGCATACAGTAAATGTCTTAGTATCACGAGTAATTATTATTAATATAAATTAATAAACTGAATTAAGCGATGCCCATATTAAACCCAGACATGTAGTTTTGCTCAGTATTAGGATGCTTTTTATAGCTGCCTTTTCTCTTTTCTGGTGTCTTTCTTCACCCAAATAAGTCAGAAAAGCTCTTTTTCTCCCCCATCGGTGCCTCCCTGGATCTCTTGCTTTTCCATTTTTTTCTCTTTTTCTCTCCTAGAGCCAGTCGCTGCCTCCTAGAGAGAGCTCTAGACATCCTCATTACAGCTCTATCAGGTCCTTTGTTTTCATCCATTAGCATCTGGTTTTCATGCTCCTCCCTAACGTGTTCTTAGAGCAGGGACCGCAGGAGGCTACGTAATGGCTCTGGGCAGTCACCAGGGCGGGAGCAGGAGCGCTGGGAGGGCTTTGGTCTTCTCCAAGTTGCTCTGTAGAAAGAGAGACTTGCAAGGTTCAAAGCACCAAAGCAGGACCTGTCAGCTTCCCAACAAGTTCGGGGAACTCAGCGTTGCCAAAAGAAATGAGAAAAAAAAGCACTGTTGTGAAGGGCTGATGCTTCTTCCCTCCCTCAAACTCTGGGAGCAGGGTCCTAGGCACCGGAGTCCCTGAGATTTGCTTCTTCCCGTCTCTCCTCTTGTCAGTTTCTCTGGCTCTTAGTACAGTTTTCTGTCTTCTCCACCATTATCTCCACCTGTCAAATTCATTCCTGCTCTGAAGTAAAGGGTCAATCCAGTTTAACACAATATCTCTCTGAGGGATTTGGGTTTTAGTAGGTGTGAAAGATTGCTTCTAGATTGCAGGCCTGGGCAGTATACTGGCAGAATAGGGCCCATATTTGACCCGTAGATGTCTTTGGTTTGGACAGTGTGACACCAAAACCCAAACTGGTGTGAAACATTGGTGGAATCCCCATTAACACGTGGATATCTGTCCACCCTTGAAGGATTGAGGTCTTTCTTCCTTCGCTTATCCTCTCCCTGCATGTCTGGAGACTCTTGGGTCTCACAGTCCCAATGTCTGCCATCCAAAGTGACTGAGTCCCTCCACCATCCTGGATACCAGGGATTCCCAAAAAGAGGGGGACTGGCCCCAAATGACCCGTTCAGATGCAGGGTAAAAATGTTTGGATTTTCACTTTCTATGTTGTGTTTACTATAAAAAGCATATTTGTGTGTACTGTTTAATGGGCATAATGTATAAGAAACACGTCTACGTTGGGATGCGTGTTCAAACCTTAATGACTGATGGTACAAGTGATCAAACATGGAGACCCTTATTGGCTACACCATGGTGTGCTTTGGAACAGTTGTTAAAAGGCAAATGCATGCAAAACACATGTTAATTCATGAATAACAAATGAGCCAGATGGAGCTGTACCAAGGATGCCAGGAGATAGATGGCTCAAGGAAACAGAGAAACACCAGGAGAGGGAGAGCAAGGAAAAAGGGGGAAAAATTGACATGGATACTGGCAAATATGAACCTTAAGAAACTCCAAGACTCTATAACGGATTCCCTTAGTCATGGCAGAAGATCCACGTGGGAAATAGCAAACTCCCTTACTATAACAAATAGGATTCTTGATACATCCATGTGGAATTGGGAGGGAGCTTAGAAAATATCTGTTACTGTAAGTCATTTTATGTAGTAGGGAAATCAGTTCTCAAGAGCTTAAGCAATTTAACAAGGGCCAAACATCTTTTGCTGATAAACATGGTCATTTCAAGTTGCTGGGAAGTGACAAGTTATATGGCTCATCTAGAAACAGAGGGTCCTGTTCTTAAAGACCACCAATAATCAGAATACATCTGAGAAAGTTTTCATTTTCTGTTTACAATCTTGAAATGTGTCCTCTAATAGAAATGCATTCTTATGATGTCTGCAAAAATAAAATCTGATTCTTTGCTTTTCTGAATGGTGGGTCCAGGCCAAGTTCTCTCTGGTCAGTTGTCTTCAGTAAAGAATTATTGAGCACTGTCTTAATAATTATTAAGGAAGGTCTTGTGGCAAGAGCTTTGGGGTCCAGTGGACCTGGGGTCTTGTTACTCAGAGTGTTAGCCTAGGCAGTCTAAGAAGTCAGTTTTCCCATCTGTAAAATGGAAATACAGCCCTTATTTCACCAGGCTCTTGTGAAGATTAAATGAGGTACTATAGGTAAAGAATTTAGCATCATGTCTGGCCATAAAAAGTTCCCAATAAATAGTAGACGTTATTAGATGCCAATTAGCTTTCTAATGTCAGCGACTCAGCTGTCCACATGTGTTGGGACTTGGTAACAGAGGCTTTACCCCGAATCACTTCTGGTTGTCCTCCTCTTTTGCCAGCTGCAATTTATTCAAGACCTTGTGTGTTTTACATGAGCGAAATAATTTTTGACGAGATGGATCATTTGGTCCAAGAAGAGAGCCCAGTCCTCTTGAAACAAGGCCAACGACCCGGGGCTGGTCTGAGCAGGGCTGCTGCTCGTGAATGCACCTAAGCTGAGCACAGAGTCAATAGACCTTGAATCATGGAGAAAGAACTCCTGCTTTCTTGCAGGATGAGAAATCGGATATTCCTGTGGAACCAGGTATGCTCTAGGTTCTGGCCAGAGCACCTAGCCTCTGGTCTGTAAGAACTTTATATTGAACAAGGGATTTACCTGAGTTTAAGTGTAAAAAAGACATCTCGCCTTCCTTTTTGCTGTCCTCTTTTCCCCAATTCCTCTTCCCTCTGTCTCCCAGCGTTTGCTAGTGGAGACCAGGGTCTCAGCTGTGGCCCTGAATCCAAATCAATGGATCTGCTGGAGTGCCCTGTGGGAAATCTTCGCAACTTCCTCTGTGGCTCCACTGCTGGCACCACCATCCCCCTCCTTCATCACCACAACCACTGGGAACCTCCCTCCAACCGAAGCACCTTTCTCCACCCTGCCGTTTTGCTGGCCACTGAGCCTGGCTTTCAGTGCTGAGTCCAAAGACAGCGCAGAGGGAGCCCTGGTGGGGGAGGGCAGGCTAGCTCCGGGATCAAATGCCGCTGCTCTGGAATTCAGGATGATCGCATCCTAGGGACACTCCCTCCTTGAAATTCCGTGAGTGGCATTACAAAACCGAGGCTGGAGAAAAGGGCAGCTGTCCCAGTGCCATGAAGCATGGGCACTAGACTGAAAAGGCCAGCGTGGAGCCTGGTGCGCTACCGGAACCTTGTGCAATCTGCGCGTTCCCAGGCGCTGCGCGTTCCCAGGCGCTGCGCTTTCCTTCTGATGCCATCGGGCATGGGCAGGCGCTCCTTTTCCTTAGCTTGGCTCCCTTTATCAGTCTGGAATAGAAACTTCTAAAACCCCATTAACTAGTAATCACTCAGGGCCAGTGAGGGCACCTCCACCACCCCAGGAATATCCAATTAGCAAATCATGATCCGGCCCTCCAGTGAAGAAGTCAGACCTATTATCTGTGATGTCCCCAATTAGGGTGTTTATTCATGAAAGACTGCACGGAGCCAGCCGACCTGCGGCTCCTTCCTCTCCAAAGCCTCTCCAGATTAAGCATCCCTTCCCACCCCCACCCCCACCCGGGCAGGTCCCCAGGCCTCCCCCGCAGTCTGCCCAAATCACGAGGAATTCTGCAAGCAGCAGGATGGAAGAGTCAAATTCTTCGGGTTTGGTCATGCCTGACTTGAGTTCCATGTTTTGTGTTCCTTTTGGGGGGTGGAAAAATAAATGAGCTGAGCCCCGAGCGTGGCTGTGATTTAGTTAGTATTTATCAATCTCACTTTAGCAGTAAATCTGGCATTTATCAGACACTGAGAATGCCCCAGGTGCTGGGGTCTCACTCCTCCCCCTTCCTGCTTTCTCTCCTCACTTGCAATCAGTTTTGTTTTAACTGTATAAAAACATGGGATAAAAATTCATCTGCTCTTTGAGTTAAAATAGTCCTTAGGGATTTGGTGGTTCGGCAGCCCCCTTCCCCTCCATTTTACAAATGAGGAAACATATTATTAGGTTTGGTTGTTTTATAAGCCTCTCCATTTTTAAAACATATACAGCTAAGAATATAATCCCATTTTAAAAGTGCCCAAATAAAATGATTGTGCAATTTTAAAAATGAAAAAAAAAAAATCCAACCTAATATTTGCTAGGAAGATGATCTTAGCATTTCTGGAAAAACTGAGCAAAGGAAAGAAAAATCTGATCTATTGAAAAGAACAGCAGTCACGTTCTGCTGGCTGGTTATATAATGTCCAAACTCCAGAGGCTTTTGAGCAAGGCCATTTTAGCCCTTGATGCAGTATGAATCTCCTCCCAATATCAGATCTCAGGAGTCAAATCTTTTTCCCACTGAAAGGGAGATTATATTCCCCACTAGCTTTCCTGCTCAAACGAGTTGCTTGGAGGGAATTAGGGAGCATTGCTCCCAACCAAAACTTGTGTTAGGCTGCTGGGAAAACACAATCTGTCTGTTTATATTTCTAGAGCCAAACACGGTGCTTTCTATAATTCTGATTAGCATCTACTTGGCCTCTTCCTTGAAGTATCCTCTGTGGAAATGTTCCAGATAGAAATCTGTGAGAGCTCCAGTCGCTGACGTGCCCCAGCCAGACCATACCAGCTCGAGAGAGCAAGCCGACCGTCAAATTTTCAGGAATTTTGTGAGTTGGTTTTTAAATGCAACCGTTATTAAAATTGAAACGATGTAAGCTAACAATTAAATGAATCATGTTAAAAGCAATGCTAATAAATACTCAAAATGTATCCCTTCCTAATTATTTTACCACCTCTCCCTAGCTATTTCTGCTCATGAAGTTGTTTGTGGCCATGTGTACCTGTACGGTGTATTGTATAGAGGGATGTGCTACTGCATATCTCTTTCCAGCTCGCGTTCAGTGATGTCACGTCAGTAACTTGAAATCAGCCAGGATAGAAATATTTATACTGTGGAAATCAGAAATCTACAAGGCAGGGTCCCTCCACCCCCAGAGCCAGTTCTTAGACAATTTACGAGCACAGGACTGGATATAATGCCCCGAGTGTGATTAGATGGTCCAAAGAGTAGCTCCTTACCTGGCATTGACTGGTAAACACTTGATTATACCAGCGAATTTTACATGCAGCTGGACTTTAGTCCATTCAAGATCAAACACTCTATTTTTGTATTTTGGCTATTTTTAGTGGATATTTTTTCTAAATTGCTTAGCATAATTTGCTACCTTTCAAGCAGAAATTCTGACAATATTTCAATATTTCCTTGCGATGGGAGGAGGTAGAATAAAACCATCACTTAGTGCTCTATTGTAATAATATCCTCAGGGGATCTGAAGGGATATATTCATTTCCCCTGTACTAAATGACCTCGACAACTATGAAAGTTCAGTTGTTCTTTCTGCTTTGATTGCTGTTTAAAATAGTCTCCAGCATTAATGAAAATATGTCAGCTGCCACACATTTTTTGAATGACACAAATAATGCATGAATACATGTTCATGGTAAACCACTCAAACAATACACAGATGAAAAAGAAAAAGCCTCTCCTCAAACTGTTTTCTACCCATTGTCCAGAAATAGCCCCTGTTACACTTTGACGTGTTTCTTCCATGACCTTTTAGTATGTGTTCACATGGATGTGTGTATGTAAAATGTTTTAGGAATTTATATATTACATATATACAAGTTTACTTTAATGTGAATCACAAACATATTTTTCTGCACCAAGGTTTTCCTCTTATATCTTAAATCATTTCCATGTTACTATTTGCAGATCTGTATCATTCTTTATAATACCTGCAGGGCCTCACAGCCTTTAGTTAACCATTCCCATATTGATAGGCATTTGGGCACTTTCCATTTTTTGATGTTTGTTACAAACAAAGCACCACTTAATATCCTTGTCCACATATATTTGTACACAGGCATACATACATATATATGTAGAATCACTTTTAAGAAGTGGAATTTCTGTCATAAGACTATTGTCATTTCTCACTCCTTTTTTTTTGTCTTCAGGACCTCTTGTTCCACTGAGTTTATATCAGTGGTTAAATACGGTCTAAATGAAGTTCTGATATGATTAAATAATTACTGGTAATAATAAGGTGCAAGGACTAGTGGATATTTGAGGCTGTTTAAGAATTGTCCTCGGATAAGTGAGCTGGTACAGAAAGTATTTTTGAAGAAGGCGAGGAGGAGATGGTGGTTTTGAAGATGGGGATTAGGGAGGCAGACCCTGTCAATGCCTGCCCACCTCCCCAGGGTCTCACCATTCCGGAATGCTCCAGCTGTCACTTGGTGGTCTGAGTTTGTTTTTCCATGCCTGAGAGTTTCCCCCCACACCTATGCTCTGATATAGGCCCCAAACACTAGGAAATTAGTAGCCCCCAGAAGCAGCTCTCCACCTGTGACGGCAACTGGTATATAAATACCCCAGCTCCCTCACATCCAAGGTGGGATCATTCAGAGGCTTGTGCTTTGTAGCATTTCTGGAAGTTTCCTCATGGGATTGAGCTCCAGTTGACCCTGTTGCTAGCTGGCTGGAGATATACCCCCTAACACACCTTCTCTTCCCTGTCTTACTTCCTCACTCTCCTACTGGGGCTTATTGTACCTGCCAGATACCTTGTATCTGCACTTCAATCCTTGTCTCTGGGTTGCTTCTGGGGGATTCCAAACCAAGACGGCTCGTCTTCTCAGTATGGTGATCATGGCCATCTCAACCCCCAAAACGCATTGTTGCTCAGCAAGCATAATGCTTTACCTCGCTCGTTGCAAGGGACAAGTACCCTCCTTATGAGCCAATCAAGTTACATCTGACTGCCCTTACAGAACTTTGGGATTCATGACTTGACCAGTGGAGTGTGCTGATTGGGATAATAATGTTTTGTATTTTAATAGACATTCTTCCATGGAGAAGATATGAGCAGCCTCACACAGTCTTTCGGCCCAATGCCCTTGATGCAGAAAATCCACATTTTCTTGAGAATGCTGGGCCTACGTGTGGAGATTGGGGGTCTTTGGTGAAACTGAGTCAGCTCTGCATAGGAACGTGAGGTGTTGGGGCTTCCATGATCAGGAACCCAAAATCCAGGCCAGAAGGGCTTCCTCATAAGGCAATGTTCCCCGTCTGTGCTGAGGCCTGGCACAGAGAGGCACATCGCATCATTGCCTGGCCAAGGTCAGTCTGCCCCAGGTCTGTTCACTGGATGTTTATGGGAAGGCTTGGGAGTTGCTTTAGAATCATTGGAGAAGCTGTGGCTTTGTTGAGCTATCAAAGCCTTTGGTTAAAACTATCTCTTTCTACTCCTGAGCTGGGGTTTTGACTGGCTGGTGATGACTGTCAACTTCTCCATCATCTCCACCTGAAATCTCTTTTTCTTATGAGCATCCACTTGATTTACTTGCTTTGAACAACACTGAGATGTCCCTGAAAAATGCACACCAAGTTATTTTAACGATAACCATAATAGTACATCTTTATGGAGCACAGTGTTGGGCATTGTGCTTTGTGGTTCACATGCATTATCCAACCAAGTCCTCAGACTTACCCTCTGAAGAGATGGATACGATGAATATTACCCCCACCCCGGGTGGAAAACCTGAGGCACAGAGAAATTTAGTGACTCGCCCAAGACCAGACAACTAGTAAATGGCATAGCTGGGAATTTATCACAGGCCGTTCAACTTCAGAGACCATGTTCTTAGCTTCTCCAAGTGTTGAGCTTGGGGATCAGGTCATTCTTGCTTCAAAGGCTGCTTATTTAGCTGTGTGGCCTTAAGTAAATCATTTGAAGTCTCTGAGTTTGAGTTTCTTCAATGAAGATGATACCTGTCTCATGGGGATTGTTGTGGGAATTATAGGGGTAGTCATTGAGTACCCATGGCCGAGAGCAGAGTTGGCACTCGAAAAGATGTCATTATTATTGTTGACTCATATTCCACCACTGACCCCCACTGCCCTCCCCAACTACCCATCCATGCTTCATATGCCAGTCATACTCAATATCTTGCTCCTTTGTGAACACACTGGGCAGTCTCTGGCCTTTGTACTCTGTCTTCCCACTGCCTGCAATGCCATTTCCCTTCTGTCTTTGGTGATCTACTGCCAATCCTTTGAGGTCCAGCATAAATGTGACCCTCTCTGGGAAACTTAGCTAAATTCCCTTAGAGCCCCTTCTTCATCAGTGGAGTCCATTACCTAAGCAGTGGGGTGGCTTGCTGTTTGATGGCATAAGGTCTAGAGGCACACTGTCCAGGTACAAGGCCTAATTGTGCCATTTAATTCTTATGTAATAGGTAGCAAGTTCCTTTAGGTGTGAAATGGGAAAAGTTATAGTACTTACCTCATAGGATAGTTGTGAGGCTTAAGTGAGAAAAAGCATGTAAAAGGCTTCGTATGCTTAATACATACTCAACAAATCTTATTTATAAATTAGCATTCTGAACAACTTGTTATATCATTTAGCAATTGGTATTATTGGGCTTATTTGTAGATGTGTGTCTATCCCCTACTAAATGACAAATTCCTTCAGATTAGGAATAATGTCTGTTCCTTAACTAATTCATTCATTCATTAATTTTACCTACTCTGAGCCTGGTATATAGCAGTCAGTATGATGTTGGCTGGCTAGATGGATGATTGGGTGGATGGGTAGATGGTTCAATGGATAGTTGGATAACAGCTGCTTGGCTAAGTGGATGAATCAAGGGGCTGGGTCAACCCTGCTAATTGGTATACATTTATCATCACATAAGGGAAGGAGACCATGAAGGAACAACAAGCAGGCTTCCAAACTCTTTACTTTGAGCTGGGGATAACAAAGGAAAGAAGAATAGCACAAGAATGCTAGAGGTTCCATTTTTATCCACATCAGGTAAACTGTTGGCCTAAATTGCCTACTAGCCCTCTTTCCCTTCCAGTGTTTACTGTCTTTATTTGCCTTTGCCTTTCCCCATCTCTTAATACATCGAAATACCAATGTGTCATTCATGGACCCACTTTTCCATGCTGACACCCCAATTTGCCATCTGGGTGCCTGGAATGTCTGAGGTACAGAAAAAATCAAAGTAGTCTCTGGGCTCAGGATTCTGTTCCTGGTTCTTCTTTGTGGGGAGGCTCTAGGTTGAAGACTCAACAGTTTTACAAACAAGACAAAAGCTTGGTGAGACGTGAGTTTTCTTGATCCAGCTGTAGAGGTCTTGACACTTCCTCTTTATCCTTGAGGGCTCAGCATGGTTTCTTAATCATCAAAGTCAGTCCACGAGGCCAAGGCTGAGCTCTTGGTGGGACTTGGATGCCTGGTACTTAGATCCAATGGGCTGAGTGCTTCAGAATTCACTCAGGTGAGAATCACCTCTGTCCCAACTTCACACATACACTATGCTATTAGTGTATCTCCCCCTTTGCCAGCAGCTAAGAACAAGGCAAAAGACTCAGATTTTAAAATGGTTCCCTGCATGTGCATTACTGCTTTCCAAAGACACCATCTTCCCTATCACCCAAAACTTTTACCCTTTCCCTGAGTGACCATAGTGAAAAATCAACGGTGGGTACTTTGCATCTGACCAATGAATGTGGTGTGTATTGAATTTCAGCTAGGCTTGTTTATAGAGCCTCAGCAATTTGGTAGAACACTCAGAAGAAGTAGGACCAGACATTGTGCAGAGCACAAAACAAGCACTTAGTTGACCAATGTTGGGAATGAAGAAGAAGGGAAGAAAGAAGATCCCTGAGCACTAATACTGTACAGTCTAACCAGGTTTACAAGACCAGTGCCCATGAAATGATCAAAGTACAGCTGACCATAGTCAGTAATGCGTTGCCGGACCACAGAAGAAGTATGCCAGCACTAGCAAATGAGTACCAGGGCTGGCTAGAGGGGCTGGGAGAGACTCTATGGGAAGGAGAATCTTATCCTTCCTCAAGCCTCCCTTTTTATGCTGGAGACATATAGGGATATCTAGCAACTTGCCCAACTCATTCAGCTTGTTGGGAGAGAGCAGTAACAGGAATATCAGTGCAGCCACTTACACTCCAGTGTACCTTTCACAAGGTGCTAGCTTACCCCTCCCTCTCCCTCCCTCCCTCCTCTCTCCCTCCCTCCCTCCTCTCTCCCTCTCCTTCCTTCCTTCCTTCCTTCCTTCCTTCCTTCCTTCCTTCCTTCCTTCCTTCCTTCCTTCCTTCCTTCCATCGTTCCACAAATATTTTGGTTAACAGAGTTACTATGTCTTTCCCATGACACTTTATGGCCTTGAGGAGATATAGGTAGTGCTTAGTGGTGAAAAGTTCAGACTTTGAAGATGGCTGGGCTTCTGTTCAAATCATTGTTCTACCGGGAATTAGCTGTGTATCCTGGCTCAGTTTATTTAAATCCATTAATCAGAAGGCTCCTCCTCAACACAATGGGATAATCAAAGAACCTACCTTGGAGGGTTTTGGGGAAGATCAAAATGAGGTAATTAATATAATGCACATAAAATAGTCTGGCATACTGTGAGCACTCAGTAAATATTCACTAGTAATATTAATTTTATCACGAAATAGCCAACCAATAAAACTGGTTGTACATAAATTCATCTTTTATATTTCAGAGCACATGCCGGGATCATCTTAACAAAATCCAGTTACCATTGTTTCTTAGAAGTTTAGAGGGACAAGGAGATCGAAATTTCTTCTTAAAAAACTCCCTGAATATCATGCTTTAACTTTCTGCAGAAACTTGAGCAGTGAGAATGAAAAGAAAGCAAGAGCCCAGGTGCCCACATCACAAGCTCCAGTGTCCAGGACGAGTTCAGACTGGTGTCCTTGATCTGTGATGATGTGGCGATTGCTGATGTGGGACTGGAGGGGTGACTTCTCAGGTTTGGGGATGCCAAGCCTTCATGAGTGGTGCTTTGAATTTGACCCCTCCTGTCCGAAACCCCTGTCTGGGGACTGAGAGGCGGGCTTCTCCATATGAAGCTCTCAGCACTGGGCACCGTCCTGGGCGGTAGGTGCATCCCCCACCTAGCATTTCCCCTTAAAGTTCTCTTTTTAAGGCCCAGCATCCTCTCTGCTCTAGAATGTCATTCTGCATTAATAGTTAAATCGAGAAGAACTTTGCCCCACTGAGACCTCAGAATTTTTCTTTTCAGACCTTGACAGCATCCGGTCTTATATTAAAACTAGAGGAGATTTTGGCAATTGCTTCATGGTTTTGAACCTTTCTGTCCCTCTAACATTCCCCCTTTCCCCCTTCACAGACTGGGTAGCTCTTGCAAGTTGGGAAAGACGAAGCTGCCTTCTTTGTTTACTCCTCCAGGCAGACAGCATCCTGCCTAGTCCACCTGTTCCCTCCCTGTGGCCCCTGAGGACTCAGTTTGGTGTCCCATCCACTATGCTGTAGAGAACAAAAGGCACACTTTATTGAAATGTCATATGTCAGCCTGCGTCCTTGAATTCTTAAAAAAACCCTTCTTTTTGCTCTTTCTTCTTTTCTTTTCTTTTTTAACATTACGGGGGGAAAAGAAGAGAAAAGAATTGGGGAGAGCAAGCCACAAAAACAGCAAATCCAAGCCCACTTTGGGGAGTTGAAACATCTGCACTTTCTCAGCAGTTTGAAAGGAAACAAAAAATTGCCAAGTGGTATAAAATTTGAAGAAAAATTACCCAAAGGAGGAATGGACGTTAACCACGCTTCAATTCCCCACTATGGGTTGACATTTGAAGTACTTTCTTCTCTCTTCTTTCTTTCTGATTCACAGTGTGTCTAAAGAGGTGAATTGGGCACACAAAACCCAACCTCCTCTTGCCAGGGTGGGTATGAAATATGAAGGCTGGACGATTGTCTGGGCTCAGTGCATTGGAATAACATTGGTTAAATTATGGATAGTTTTTGAATAGTGTCACTTTTTTTTTCTCTGCAGATGGTTGTTCACACAAGGAGCCGGGTCTGCATAATTGTATCACTAATCAGCAGTAAGGCAATTAGTTGTGTAAGTGTGCTATAATCATTCTAACAGAAGAGATGACGAAAAGACAAAAAAAAGGAGGGGGGGACCAAAATGTCTTTTCTGAATCCATCAACTGACAGCCATAATTAGATATATATAATTGAAAATTCCACAGTAGGGGGGCCAGCTTATACAAATGAATTTTCTCTGCTGCCCTTACGCATTTTTGTCTTTGGCTGAGCATCCCCCTAGGAAAAGGCAGAAAACTCGTCATTCCAAAGGAGTGCATACTGTACTGGGTATTCTTTCAGACCAATGATGTCAGAATAACAATTTTTTTTTTTTTTTTTTTGGTGTCTGGGGGCATAGGCTGGGGCACTGAGAGGTTAGTGTGCTCTAAAGACAAGCACTTGGCGAAGGCTGATAGGAATTGCGTTGTCGTGAAGTGTGTCGTCGTCATTGTTATTTTGAACTTGTTCTTGCCTGGCCCCCTGATGTCCCGGTTTGGTTCATAGTGGGAAATTCTGAGCAGGGCCAACTTACCTACTAGAGTCCACCATACTTTCAGGGATCCACGAAAATGTTTTAATTTCTCTTTAAATCCAAAGAAAATAAAATGAACATAATAGCAAGAGTGAATGTATAATAATAAGTCCAGCCTGAATTATAAGCATCTTCATACAAGAGCTGGAGCAAATTATAATTTCTAATATGTTTTTGTGGACAAAGGGGCCCATGGAGGCAAATGTGCCTAGGGCCCATGCATGTCATCAGTGCAACTCCGATTCTGGGCTAAGGTAGAATATACCCTTAATGGAGGTAAAAACGTGGGGTTCGAGGGAGCGCCTCTACAACAGAATATTTCATCCTCAGTTTTTCTAAGAAAGAGGGGACTTTATTTAACCAAGCCCATTATCAAAACCTATAATTACATTTGGTTTAAAAACCCTTAAGTGCCCATGAGTTTGTGGAACTGAGCAGAAATGCTTAGAATCAAATTAATCAGACTATCGGTCTCCCATCAAACTAGAAATCTTCTTTGTAAATTGGCAGTGCATTCCCCCAACCTCTCTCTCTTTCTCTCTCTCTTTGAATCTACCAACTCTTCTATAATTTAATTGGACAAATCTTAACTGTGATTTTTTTTCCCTCCCAAAGAGGGGGCACATTGCGGCCAAAGCTTGTTAATTAAGTTCTTTAAATGCCCCCAGCTGTGCAATAAGTTTTCAAAGCAACACGACTGCAAATTTATTTTTTAACATTTGGTGGCTAGTTTTCAATCATGCATCCCCCACCCCCGTCCTTGTTTTGAGGATGGGAAAAAGAGGAATAATCTCTGGGAGAATTCCCATGCATTGTGGAATCTTGGACAGACCATCAAATTGGAGGTGCCATTAAGTGGTGTCTAATTGGAGCCTGTTTAAGTAGGGGAGTCACAAGGAATGATTCTCCAAGCTCACAGGCAGCTTGGGCCACACGCGCTTGTGCAGAAATGACTCGATGATAAGGACCCAGGGAGCAGCCCTCCCCCACTGGGCCTGCAGGCGCGGGCTCTCCCTACTGGCAGATGGGGGCCCTAGGGAAAATGGACTGAGCCAGGTCCCACAGCGAAGCTCCTGTGCACAGGACAGAAGGTCATCGAGTGTGTTTCTAGTTTCCCCTCACCCTGTATGTAACCCAGGTCCCTTCTCTTTACCAGCTTAACTGGTAAAGAAGAGGTGAGAAGTGAATTTGTAGTTACCAGGACCCTCTGTAAAGTACCTACACTTTAAAAAGTAATGTCTTCCTTAGGAACAAATAATATCCAATGTAAAAGGGTGAGGACCTTTTAAAAAGAATTTTAATTCATATTCCACCTCTTCCATATTTCAGTTCTCCTTTCAGTCACTCCATCATCCCCCTGGAAATTAGTTGACCACACAATTTGCTGTAGCCAATGGCACAAATGTCAGGTGACAGCTTGAAGAGCCAATGCATAATTTGCCACATTCTATAATCCCCGGCAGAAATGACTGGCTTGAGATGGGGTTCCATCAGCCTGGGTTCCTGCATTCCATGATGAGCAGAGTCCCCCAGCCGAGTCTAACCTCCCACCCTCACACCCAGCAACCCGTGATGGATGCGTAGCATGATCAAGAAGCAAACTTTTCTATGTTAGACCCAGTGGGATTTGAGGGCTGTTTGTTATGGTAGCATGACTGTATCCTGACTGATACAATCGCTTAGAGTATGTGGACCAGATAAGGTCTGCAGAAATGTTTTGTGTGGCCCACTGTGTTTTATAAAATATCAGTTGCCAACATTAAATATCAGGGGAGCATGCATAAAAATCTGGCAACACTGGGCTTGCACTGCTGTATAGCTGCAGCTCCGAGGCCAGCTGGCCCCTGCACTCCCCATTGTCTGACACCAGAAGTCATTTACATCATCTGCTGCCTGCCTCTGTGGGCCAAGATAATTGCCCACCTTGAGAACAGGAAGAGCTGTGTCTCAGGGTTTTCCCTACTCTCTGCTTTTTCTGTATGCGCTTGAAAGCGGGCTCACCAGGCTTGCTTTGACTTCCTTCTGCAAGGTGTGCTGCGTGAGGCATGGCCCCTGGCAAGGGGTAGCTAGGAGCTCTGAGTTTTTGTGCATGCCCATGGGCTGGCAGTGTCCATTGGGTGGAAGATACCTTGTGGAGATTCAGATAGACCTGGTGGAATGGTCACTTGCCAACTTTGCATCTATCACACTCTACCAAGTCAAAGAAGAGAAGAAGCCATTTTGACTGGCGAGTGCATGGTGCTGTTGCTGGCATTGTCATGCCATCCCCCCGTGTGTATAAAATAGCTGGTAGCCTTTGTCTTTAAAACAAGCATTCTCTTAAGCTTCTTGGAAACTCAGCCTCTTTTCCCCATGACTCAAGATCTCTTTGTGGCTTTTCTCTCATCCTCATGGCTTCACAGTAAAGCTTCTGCCCAGGCTTCATTGCCATTCTCAAGAACCTCAAATGGGTGAGCGAGAAGCCATAGCTGCTTATCAAAATCTGGAGTAAAATAACTCCCTGAGAGAGAGAGAGAGAGAGTTGCCTCACAGTGCAACCTGATGGAGGGGGAAGACTGTAACTGAACTGCACAGAATCTGGTTCTGCTGGTACTATCTTCCAGTCTTCATTCTACTCGCAGGCCAGCTTTCTGTCCTTATTCTGAATACTGTCAGCTTGGAGCGTCTCCTTCACTCAGCTTCCTCATCTGCTTCCGAGATGTGCCAAGTGCTTTGAGCAAAATCATAAAACAAAACAAGATTTTTTTTCCCCATGGTCCCCGGCCTGGACTTCCTTCCTCGCCTCCTCCCGGGTAACCCTCACCCTCCTTCCCTTCTCCCTCCTGTGCAGACAACGAAGCTTGCTTGCTGTCAGGTATCCAATGGCAGGAATGCTGTGTCTGTGTGTTTCCTCTTGTAGGGCTCTTGGCCTTTTAAGCCTTTCTGAAGGTTCCATCTCTACTAAATGGGTTATTTACTGTCATGGCACAGGGCACAGTAGTTTCCAGGGAACTGGAAATAATGCCTGGTCATTTGGATCATTGCCTCCTCCTGTCCTGGGTGCCAGCTTACTTCTGTCTCCCTGGGACGCCATCCCACCCAAACGTCCGTGCTCCTGGGCCATGTGACTTTGGGCTTTGTTTGTGCTGATCTCACATCCTCCCAGTGGCCCTGTCCTTCTGAGCCATCTTGCAAACTTCCCTATGTAGCAATTCCAGGACTGGTGCTGGGAGGCCGCCTGGGGGGAGTGGCTAAAAACGCAGGCTCTGTGGTCAAACTTCAAGGTTTTATCCAGATCATGGTCAAGGGACTTACCTCCCATGTGCCTTTGTTTCTTCATTTGTAAAACAGTAGGACCTACGTTTCTCCATATGTGTTAATACACATAGAACACTTCAAATGGTACTTGGCCTATTGTGAGAGCTCCACAGCAGTTAGCAATATTCATGCTCTCCACCAAAGCTCCTTTGCAACTCTGCCTTCTCTTTTCTTCTCTGGCGCTCCCTTCCTTAAGAGCAGAGTTCTCATTCTTGCAGTCTTCTTCTCACTAAGTCCTGGGCAACTCCGGAAGTTACATCTTTGCCTTTAGGTTTGCCTTGAGCCATAGAAACTGCATTGCTTCTCTGCATGTCTGTGTCAGGCCTTGGATTACAGCCCTCCCGGGACTACTGCAGACCTCCTGGGATGGAGACCTCCTTCTCTTCCTCACGTCTGCTTCCTTAACATGGCTCTGCTGATAACTGCTCAAGAAAAAGCTCCTTTTTACTTAAGAAGGGTGGCTCCTGCTCTTTCCTAGGGTAGTGGGGGCTTTTGAATGCTTGTTCACAAGAGCCTATTAGTATTGGTTCCTGCCTTCCCAGATTTATTTGGATATGCTGCTATTTGGTCTCCCAACTAAATGATAGTGAGTTAGTCGTAAGTTTAAGTTGCCCACCATCTTGCAAGGCCAAACAATCACCTTCCATTTTAGGGAATAACCAGAATTTAACCTACATCAGCCCACTGGAGTTAGGAACTGCCATCTGCAAATTTTGAATTCTGTGCCCTCTCCACCTCACCCTCCGTGCTTTTCTGTGTGACACCAGCTACTAGCAGAGTCTTTGGCTGTGTGCTTGCTTGGGTGATTTCTTAGCTTACATTAAACCACATACCTCCTGCTTGTGCAGTCATGTGAGGACTAGATGAGCAAGCCTGAGTGCTACCACCAAGCCAGGCTGCTTGGTACTTATTAGCTTTGTAACTGATGACCAGGCCTCAGGGAAATGACACCTTGGCTGCCCCACCATTGCTCCGTTTATTGTTTCTGATTTCTCAAGAAGCAAATGCATCAGCAGGCTTTGTCTCTATAAGTCAGTGATATGAAGGCAAAAATGGGTCAAACTGTAGGATTAAAAGAACCAATCATATTTTAAACTCCCCTCCCCAGGCTTCTTTGGCCAAAGGTCAAAAGTTGGTGACCAGAGGGCAGAATTTGGCCTACATGATGTTTTTTATTTAAAAAAAAAAAAAAAGAGTTTGCACATTTTTAACAATTCAAATGGTCTCTCATATGCCACAATCTCCACCATTCTTTTTTGTTTTACATTTCATCAACTTCATTCATTTTTGTCAATCTGCTTAGTCTCTGAAGACATTTGAGTTTACAGCTAAAAATTGTAGGGTTTCCTCTCTAAGTATGAAAACTCTTCATAGGCACACAGAGCCATGGAATTTAGAGCTGAAGAGTTTAACAATTTTTTTTTTAGTTCTAGTCTCACATTTCCAAGTGGGGAAACTGAAGCCAAGAAAAGTGACATGAAAACATGCTAGACCCACAAATACTTGGTGGCAGAGTCTTATAATCTCAAATGAGATAATTCCTCTGGAAATTCTGGGGAAATTATAAATGCTACAGAACTATAACAATCCTGGTCGCATCACTTAATGAGTACATTAAACCTTGATACGTATGAGTATATGTCAGCTGCCATCAGCCATGGCCTCTGCTTTGAGAACTTCTCATTCACCTGGAAAAGTCTACTCATGTCAATGCATTAGTGAAATTCATAGTTTTCTGAAGATCTTGAAATGAAGAAAGAAGTGTACCCAGCCTTTTTCTTAAGAAATCCTTCTAGGCAAATTTCACCCTCTGCCCACCAGACCTCTCTTCTCACCAGCTCCTCCAGCCCTGACTCTCAGCCCCCTCCCCTGGATTTTCCCCTGTCCTCTTTTCTTACAATGAGCTACACAGCTCTCCCCAGATTTTATCTTCTTCTGTTGCTTAGTGCTATTTTCAAGTGTGAGGATAGAGTTTTGTTTGTGCTCAAAAACAAAAGGTTCTTCAGTTCCAATGACCTACCTCCGTACATGGCAATGGAGGATGAGAATTAACAATGATAAAATATTTTTGTTTCACTAAACACATAAAACACATATGGTCTCTAATCCTCACTATAACTTTGAGATGATATAGGTATTATTTGCACTTCATAGAACAAAGAACAGAGATCAGAGAGGTCAAGCCATTTGCCCTAGCTCACACCACTTGTCAGTGACGCAGTCAGGCCTCACCCAAACTACTTCCTCCTTGCCATGTAGGGGCACTGGGTGGCATGGAGTGGGGCTGAGTTAATTATCTGCTGGCATCAATTCTAGGTGACCTTTTGCCTTAATCTCCATTGGTATCTAATAAGTCAGAGATGTCAATTTGGGATAAACTCCCTCTCTCTGAATAGTATTCATCTACAAGATGCTCTTCTGTGTTTAGAAAGAACTTCTTTTGCGTCTCCAAAACCACGTTTGGTAATCTGATTACTTAAATATAACACTGACTAGAACATAATGTATGATTCTATATTGTAGGGAATGGGAAGAGGGAAGCAGGGCAGGAAGGGAAGTGGAAATGACTATCCTTGGGGACCTAACCCTACCAAGCACTTTTCTGCCAGGATTTTTCCAAACAAACGCCCAATCATGACACCTCCTTAACTTTTCTTTCTCCTCCTCCTCTGAGCCTCATTATAATTCAAGCCTGTACATTGAAACTGACAGTGGTCTCTTTTCTTTACTTCTTTAATTAGTACTGTCATTTTTAATCCACTGGAAAGACGAGCGGGAGATTGAACGTCCCAACAACAGACTTGTTATTCTGAAACTCCAATTGTGACAAATCCACAAACTCATAAAAGATGTTTTTTTCTATGCTATCCTGTTAGCTCAGAGCATAGGGAGTTAGGAGTCTTTCCCTGTTTTGGGGCTAATTCAGAGCCATTTTTGGTTATCATGCACAAGATGTTTTTCAACTGAGTTGTCAAGTTGTTAAATGTCTTCACCATGGAGTGTTCCAGTAATTCAATCCCTCTGGATTGTTCCGAGTGTCTTAAATGTTTTGATTGCAAATACAGGAGGGAAACTGCTGTCCCAAACTGTCTCCCCTTAAATCTTCTTATGGATTAATTTGCTGTGTGGCCTGAAATAGGTTAAAAGGTTTTGGCTCAGGAGTAGAATTCTAGAAATAATCACCCTATAGACACTCTAAATCAATCATAATTAATGCACTTGCCTAGTCTTGTCAGCTGATTGCTGCTAGAGGGCGAAATAAAGAGACCCTTTCTAATACAATTTGAAAAGAGATCAAATCTGTCATTTCATCTAATAATTGAGCCAAATGAGAAAAGAGAGGGGTCAAAGTTCACCGGGTGACCTTATGTAAACCCAATAATGCATAATTCATTTCCTTTTTATGGAATTTATAAGCTGCTGTAAATGGACAGGACAGAATCCTCTGCCCTCCTTGGCTTCTACCAAACTGTCCTTGCTTATCCTAAAATGCCTTCGGAGCTACCCAAACTTTTCAGGGGTATATTCTGGCTGAACAATCCCCAAGCCTTCAATACGGGCCAGCATTTAATTCATTCTCCCAAGCGTGTGAAGTTAATAACTGAATAAATCACTGGCAGCTCTCTCTGAATGATATAAAACCTGTAATTTATTTATTGAGTGTTACAAATACAGTTAAAACATGTTTTCACGCAAAATGCTTTCCCTCTTTTTAATATTATCGAAAGGGAGAATCTGGGTTTAGAGTTCTGGAAATGGAGGTTGAGAAACAGCGTGTTGGTAAATTGGCCATTACCTCCTGGTGTGGTGACATTAGGAAACGGGGCCTCTTCCCAGCCTCGACGTTTGGGATGAGGAGGGGAAGCGTGTTTCAGAAAACCTCCCAGCAGTGCTTCAGGCTTCCCAAGCAGCTGTGCTCAAGTTTACGGAAAGCTCTGGACTGCACTGGAACAAAACACCTGTTTTAAATGCACACGGATTGTTCAGAGTTCTTGTCTCAAGACCCCTTGAGAGCAGCCAGGAAACTTTTATTCATTTTTTATTTTTTTAATGCAATTTCATCAGAGGGCACAATCAAAGTAGGTATTTATATAATTTTTGTGGGTGACTTATGAAGGGACCATTGCATGACCAATTCCATATGCTTCCAGATGCCTTCAGAACTTCTAGCAGGGATGGGGAGTCCTTTGGCAGTTGCTCCATCTGGAGGTTGAACTGACGCTCTTCAATCTGGATTCAGAGACCCCGGCTTATCATGGGCACTCAGACTGCCACGGGGAGCTCACCATATCCACAGGACATTTGTGTATTTGATATATGGACAAATCTTTCAAAACACTATCTGAGTATTGCTTTGCTGCTTTGTGAATTGTAGTCCTCCGTGCTACTATCAGAGTGAGCTTTCTAAAATCTAGATCTGATCTTGCCATTTCCTGCCCTTGGAGGCTTTGGTGTACTGTGAGAAGACGAGTATAAATTGGTCCAACCTTTCCAGAGAATGGCGTGGCATTATGTAACAAATATGGAAATTTTGGGCTCCCAAAGTTCCACTTTTTGTAATTTATCTTAACTGATAGGTAATTTATCTAAATATGGGTAACACTATATATATGTATAATAAATAGGATGGGATTTTAGAAACAACCTGAAAGCTTATCAATAGGGTATCATTAAATAAAATATGGTCCTTCCAATATAATGGAACACTCCGCAGGTATTAAAAATGATCTTGTCAACCACATGGAAAAATATCTGTGATGTGAAAAATGAAAAAAACACTTTATGATACAGCCTGAAAAGTACTACCATTTTTTAAAAAAATACCCCTTTCAATAAGTAGAGAGGAAAAAATTTAGAACTTTGGAGTCTATCACAGACCAATGTCAGCTCACCAGGAGAGAATGGATAATGACACACACCATTAAGGAAACTTGGTTTCTAGCAGACACAGCATACCAATTCAATAGGGGAGTAGGGAGGAAAATGGACATGAAAATTAATGGATGCTGTGATTTTGACAATCCATAAAGAAAAAAAAAGTGTAAAAATGTTCCAAATTTAAAAAATAAAAACCTGAGCATGAAAAGTATATATCCTTTAGACACACATACATACATTGGAAACAATTTTATGATCCTCAGTATGGAAGAAGTCTATGATTCCTTCACAAAACATATGAAAGAAGCCTAAACCATAAAGGAAAATATTGTGGATTTGCCAACATTGAAATGAAAATCTTCAATATGACATAAAACATAATAAAGTCAAAAGCCAAGCTACCAACTGGGAGAATATATTTGTAAGGTATATCACCACCAAAAGCTATATGGAATCATAAGAAAAATACAAAGAACAGGAAAAAAAATCACAAAGGATATGTACAGGCAATTCATAGAAGAGAAAATTTTAAAAAGGCCAACAAACACCTGGAAAGAAGCTCAGCATCCTCAGTAATCAGGAAAATGCACATTAAAAAAATATTGTTACCATGTCATACCCATCAAAATAGCAAAAATTGTAAAGTACCATTCCTCATCTCATACCCTTCAAAATAGCAAGAATTGTAAAGTACCATGCCTTGGTGAGTGTATGGGGAAACAAGAACTCTTATACACTGCTGATGGGAATTGCTTTGGGTTAAAGAGCAATTTAGCAAGAGCCACTAAAGTTGGGATATGCACATACTATAAACCAGCGTTTCCACCTGTTGGTCCATCTCTTGGATTCACACGTGTGCTCAGGAAGACAGGGACTAGGATATTCATACTAGATGAGAACTAAAAGTGAAAAACAAACAAACAATCAAAATGTCCATCAACAGTGTGCTTGACACACAGCAGTGGTGTTTATACTACAGAGGCAGAGGCTCTAGGACGAGATCATCCAAATTCAAATCCAAGCCCTACCATTTACAACCAAGAATAGTTACTCAACTGCTCTGTGCCTTACTTTACTCAGCTGTAAAAGAGTAACAACAATAGTAATGGTCATATATACAAAATATATATTTAAATGAGTTAATGTACAAGCATTTAGAGCAGTGTCTGGCACATAGCATTATCTAACCATTTACTATTATTATTATTATGTAACAACCAAAGTAAAACAAACCTCCATCTTCATGTATCAACATTGAATATCAAAGAGTTAGTGTTGATGGAAAAAAAAAAGCAAGTTGTAAATGATATGTATTGCATGGGATGGTATGAAAACATCTATGTCACTTTTTAAAAAGCCCACAAAACAGTATTATTTGCTGTTATGATAATACTCAGGAAATAAAAGTATCAGCATATGCTTAGAGAGCTTTATTGTTTTGCTCAATTCTGGAGGTATATGGGCTGAAGCAGGAAGCAGTGCTGCTTTAAATATATCTGTATTGTTTCAATTTCCTTTAAAAAAAAGAGAATTTTGTTGCAAAAAATTATTTGTAAAATTTGAGTATGATTACACAAAAGTCTATGTGATTTTCCATATTTTTTAAAAAATTAGACTTTTTATTTTGAGATAATTGTAGCTTCACATTCAGTTGTAAACTGTGTACCTTTACCCGTTTTCCCCACTGGTAACATCTGGCAAAACGATAGCATGATATCAGAGCCAGAATATTGACGTTAATGCAGTTAAGATCAGAACATTTTTATCACCACAGCTTTCCTCATATTCCCTCAGGCAGCCCACTTCCCTCCTCACCACACCTTCTCCTTAAGCCCTGGCAACCACTAATCTCTTCTCCAATTCTATAATTTTGTCATTTTAAGGATCAGCTTATTTTCAGCATAAAATGCCCTAGAGAGTCACCCAGATTGTTGAGTGTATCAGTAGTTCCTTTTCATTGCTGAGTAGTATTCCACGGCATGGCTGGACCACTGTTTGTTTAACCTTTCACCCACTGAAGGATATTTAAGTTGTTTCCAGGTTCTGGAGATCAGAACCAAAGCTGCTATAAACATTCATGTGCATGTTTTTGTATGAACATACGTTTTTATTCATCTGGGATAAATACCCAGGAGTACAATCGCTGGGTCATAATACAGTAATTGTGAGCATAGTTTTTTAAGAAACTGCCAAACAGTTTTTCAGTGTGGCTCTGCCATTTTACATTCCCATTAGCAATGTATGAGTGACCCAGTTTCTCTCCATCCTCCCCGGCATTTGATGCCATCATGACATATATTGGTTTAATTTTAGTTATTCTGATAGATATGTAGTGATATCTCATTGTGGTTTTACTTTGAATTTCCCTAACTGCTACGATGCAGAACATCTTTTCATGTGATTATTTGTCATCTGTATATTCTCTTTGGTGAAATGTCTTTTCATGTATTTTACCCATTTCCTAAATTGGATGGTTTGCTTTGTAACAGTTGAGTTTTGAGAGTTTTTAATGTCTTCTAGGTAGTAGTCCTTTCTCAATATGTGTTTTGCAAATATTTTCTCCCATTCTGTAGTCTGTCTTTTCATCCTCTAAACAGGGCCTTTTGTAAAGAAAACATTTTTAATTTTGATAAAATCCCAATTTATTAAATTTTTTTCTTTTATGGATCATGCATTTTTGTGCCAAGTCTATGAGCATTTTGCCTGGTCCTAGATCCCAAATATGTTTTCCTATTTTTCTTAGGGTTTTATAGTTTTATATTTTACATCTGTGAGTGATTTGTTGTTTCCTTAAATTTGTTAGAATTTTATTTAGATATAATTCACCATTTTAAAGTGTACAATTCAGTGGATTTTAGTACATTCACAAGATTGTGCAACCACGATTACTATCTAATTCCAGAACATTTTCATCACTCCAAAAAGAAACCCCAAACTCATTAGGGATCAATTCCCATTCTTCTCCCCCTATCTTTTGGCAACCACTAATTTATTTTTGCTATATAGAGATTTGCCTATTCTGGATGTTTCATGTAAATGGAATCTTGGCTTCTTTCATTTAGCATAATATTTTCAATGGTCATCCTTGTTGCATGTATCAATACTTCATTTCTTTTTATGACTGAATAATATTCCATTGTATTAATATACCACTTTTTGTTTATTCACTTAAAAGTTGATGGATGTTTGGGTTGTTTTCCCTGTTGGGTTATTAAAATAATGCTGCTTTGAACATCTGTGTCCAAATTTTTATTTGAATGTGTGTTATCAAGTCTCATGGGTATATATCTGAAAGTGTAATTGCTTGGTCATATGTAACTTGTGCTTAACCTTTGGGGAACCACTAAACTTTTTCCACAATAGTAGCATCATTTTATATTACTGCCAGCAAAGTATGAATGTACAAGTATTCCAATTTCTCCACATTCTCATCAACATTTATTGTTTTCTGTTTCTTTTTTGTTTGTTTGTTTTTTTGTTTTAGTAATAGCCATCCTAGTGGCTGTGAAGTGGTATCTCACTGTGATTTTGATTTGCATTTTCCTGTTGACCAATGATGTTGAATATCTTTTCATGTAGTTATTGGCCATTTGTATATCTTATTTGGAGAAATGTCTATTCAAATTCTTTGCCCATTTTTTATTTAAGATGTTTGTCTTTTTAGTTGTAGCAGTTCTTTATATGTTCTGGATATTAAACCCTTATCAGATATATAATTTGCAATGATTTTTTCCCATTCTTTAGGTTGTCTTTCCACTTTCTTGATAATTTCCTTTGTTGTACAAAATTTTTAATTTTGATAATGTTCACTTTATCTATTTTTTTCTTTTGTTGCTCATACTTTTGGTGTCATATCTAAAAATCACAGCCAAATTCAAGGTCATGAAAGATTTCCCCTATGTCTTCTTTTAAGAGTTTCATGAGTTTAGCTCCTATGTCTACATCCTTGATCCATTTTGAGTTAATTTTTGTGTATCATGTGAGGTGGGGTCCAACTTCATTCTTTTGCATGTGAATATCCAGTTTTCCCAGCACTATTTGTTGAAAAGACCATCTTTCCCCCATTGATTGGTCTTGGCAACCTTGCCATACTTATGCCCTGGGCTGTGTGCAGCTGTGTATATACTTAAGAAAGATCTGATAAGACCCTAAGTTAAGCTCTCACCTCTGCCTTACTATGAGGTGCTGCACACATAGGAAGTGAAGGCTAAGGCAGAGTTGTATACTGCCTGACTGAATGTTGAGGGCATGCCTCAACACAGCACACACAAAGCCAATTGGCGAACTTATTATTTCTAGACATTTAAGGAAATATGCCCAAATCAGTAGCTAATCTTGAAGGTAACTATAAGTTTTGTTGGAATTTGGTATGATAAATGATTTTTTAAATTGAGACCTGGACATTTTGAGTATTATGCTATAAGAGTATGGATCTTATCTAAACCTTCTGTTTTAGGTGGCTCCCTCTGACACTGCTCTGGCAGGAGAGGGGGACAGTTCCACCTTATTACTGTCAGGTGGTGCTAGAAGTCCAGGTTCCCCAGTTGGTCTTCACTGAACGGTAGCAGGGATCCCTGTTACTACTGGGTGGAAGCTGAAGTTCCAGCTCCCCACTAGACCTCCACTGATATCTTTCTGGCTGGGAGGAGTAAGAGCACCTTTTTTATGCTTTCCATGTGGTTTCCACTGACAGCACAATGGGAGTAGTTGGCCTTGTTATGGCTGGGCAGTGATGAAAGTCCTGACTCACCACTAAGGCTCCTCTGATACCATCCCAGAGAGGAGGAGGATGGGGTGCTTCCTGATTACCAGGGGCAGTGCAAGTTCAGACTCCTTATCTAGTTTCTACTGATATCATGGCAAGGCTAGAGGAAGCTTGTTATCACCTGGCAAGGATGAAAATCTTGACTCCTTACTCAACATTCTCTGACACCTCCCTTCCCTTGCAGGGGTGTTGGGGTGCTTTATTACAGCTCTGTAAGGATGGAAGCCTTGGCTTCCCACTCAACCTTTGCTGATATGGGTCAGGGGGAGACAGTTTTTTCTATGGTGTTTGACTATGGTATTCAGACTTGCCAATCCCCACAGTCACATGAACCGATTCCTATAATAAATCTTAATATTTACATGCACACACATATACATACATGTACATATACATATACATTACATATACTTACATACATATATGTATGTATCCTGTCAGTTCTGTTTCTTTGCAGAACCCTGACTGATAACAGCCACACCCCTTGAAGGGGAAGTTTTCTAAACTTTAAAAAGATATACCTGAACATTTTATAATTAAAAGAACTACTTTAAGCAATGAACAGGACTTTTGGGGTGTGGAGAGATAATTTAGGTGGGGGAGGGTGGTAAGTTTGGTGGAAACGAGGAAGAAGGCCCAGTAATAGAGGCAGCAATTGGAAGTCCCATGGAGTGAAATGCTTTCCAGTTGGAAATTGACCAGGTCAGAATAGCTGACAAGTATAGCTGGGTTGCAAAGACTTTGGGGGTACAAAAAGAATGTTCCCTAACTGATCACTGCCATAGCAGAGGCATGGGCATCCCCTTGCCCTCAGGACCTACTTTAACCTCTCATCTATCCTTTTAGAGAAACAAAAATTGGCAGTAATGATTGAATTCATTGTATTTTTTAATGTGACCTCCTGACCTGAAGGTCAGGCCTTTCCCTTGTCCATCTGATGAACACAGTCCATAATTTTTAAAGGAACCCATCTCTGGCCCTTTCCATTAATTAGTCTCAGCACCTTGTAGTCTCAGGTCTCCGAAGAGGAAAAATCAGTGCTGAGGGCTCTGAAATCTCTCTTTGGAGATCAGGAAGTGAGATAAGGAGGGGAACCTGTTAACAACTGACAGTGGTCCTGCAACCTGAGAGGAGCCAAGTGGCCTGAGAAAAGCAAACAAACAAAAATACCTCTGTGAGGCTTGGATTTAATAAAGCGCTAATATCTGGCAGTTAATCTGCTTGTCTGGGCCAGATTGGACAGTGTTGAATTGAGTTCTACTCTTGAACCAACTTAACCTGTCATTGTTAAGCCCACCTGTATGACAGCCTTTGAATTCAGAGCTGTATGTATAGGGAAGTTGCATTTGTCCAGGTTTGGTGGTCTCTGAACCAAAAGCAATGACCTGAGGTTAAGTAGAGCCACCCCAAGCTCGGTGAGCACTAGAGAACCCTTCTGGCTGGACAGTGCAGTCAGAAGACCCTTCTTAGTCTATGGAGGTAAGTAGATGGCGTCTCCCACACTTGTTCCCCTTCCACTTTACATAGGCCGAAGGAAGGCAGTGTGGGACAATGGTGATACACATGACCTTTGGAGATACTCAAATCTTTGCCACTGACCAGCTGGGTGACATAAGGGAGTGACCCTATCTGTCCATCTTCAGTTTCCTCATCCATGAAATGGAAAATAATAATTGAACTTATCTCAAAGATTGGTGGTAAGAATTAAATGGGAGCATTACCTACTTACACATGGGATGCATTCAATAAATGGAAGTTATTGTTTTTAACATTGTTGTTATCTATGTCATCTAATATAGAGTCCTAACCAGAAAGGAACTTTGAAGATTGAGTTTAATCACCTCATGTTATGGATGGTGAAGCTGAGTCTCAAAGTTATTGCATGTGAACTCTGCAAGGTCACCCAGCTTTAGAGGCAGATCTGCCACTTTTAAATCATGTGCTGCCTTCCAGATGGTATTTTCAATTTCCCCACCAAGTCTAGGTTATAGTTTTTACTTGATAAGCATGTCATCTGACTCTTTAAGAGTTTTTATTTCTTTTTTACCACGTGTTTCAAGAAACAAAACAGTAGCACAGACTGCAAGAGACCGTGGAAAGAGGAGGTAAAGATGCCAACATCAGAAATCAGGTCCCAAACAGGGGTCCTTGTGTCCTGTCAGAATTGACGCTGTGAGTAATATCGGAGTGTTCTCTGTCTCGTGAGGTAAGTGTTCCCAAGTGCATTCTAATGCATGCTTTATTTCTCCATTGATTTTAATTAAAAGGATATTGTCAAGGTTGCTAGGCATAAATATTGACTGATTTTGACACTACAGTTGTCCCAGAGGGTCAGGCTTGCTTTTTCAAGGTTCCTGTATCTCTTTTGGCTCCTCATATTTCCTTTTTGGTGTGTTGAAAACATCAAAAATACAAATATTAGGATCTGCCTAAAATGCAACATGGGTTGAGGGAAAAAAATGTCAGGTAATTTGGAATAACAATTCACAAATAAGATCTTAAGCCTTGACTTATAACCAGACTGGTTGCAGCAGTGATAAAATTGAATAATCTGACTTTTCAATCATTTTTGTATATATATGTATATACACACAAATACAGCTATATATCACCAAAAACCTTTCTGGGATTTAATAGTGCTTTTAATAAAGCAAAGAGGTGTGATTTTTTTTAAAGATTTATTTATTATCCATTTTTTTAAACCCCCCCTTCCCCATTTTTGCTGGGTTTTTTTGTGTCCATTTGCTGGGCAATTCTCTGTGTCTGTTTCATCTCTTCTCATCCTCCTCCTCCAGTCTCCACCAGAATTCGATCCTGAAGACCTCCGATGCAGGAGAGAGGTGTTCTAGCCATCTGCGCCACCTCGGCTCCTGGTTTCCGGAGCTTTCGGAGCATCTCGTCTTGTCTCTCTCCTTTTACGTCATCATCTTGCTGCCTGGCTCCCAGGGCCTGGCGGCTCACCAGCACACAGAGCCTGGCAGCCCATGCGCCTTCTATATATATTTTTTTATTTTACCGGGAGGTCTGGGGGATCGAACCCAGGTCCCTCCATATGGCAGACGGACACCCAACCATTTGAGCTACATCCGCCCCCTGATTTTTTTTCAATGATCACTTTACTAAAAGAGATTCCTGTACTCTGTCATCCCTCAGCCCTTCACCCTAGGTCCAAGTTCCTTCATGATTTATAAGTGACCACAACTCTTCAATTAAGCAGATGGCCACTTCAGCCACACCACTGACTCTCATTTCTGTCCAGGACCTGGGAAGCCTTAGATGGTACTGGCACTTCAGGGTTAATTCTAGCAGAATCTGAAACAGCAAGGGGTTAAAGAGGCCCAGCACTACATCAGGAGGTGGTGGGCTACCAAGAATAAATGGTGTGAAATGCATTATGAACATTCTCAGCACAGAGAAATTGTCTTTTTCTTGTTGATAGTAGAAAATCAATATGGTTGTTTTCTCTTCAGTTTTCAAGGGCACAAGTTGCTGCTACTTCAGGCTCGAGAAGTTCATAGGGTGTTTAACGAAATGTCAGCGGTGATTGAGCAGTTCAAGCAAAATTGACATCCCTCTGCTATAAGTCTACCCTAAGTGAACTGGGAGCCACCTGGGAAGGTAAAGCATCCCAGGGCCAGGAGAGCAGGAGGGCTGACATGTCAAGCTGAAAATAAATTGCTGGCCCTTACACAACAGGTGGAAAGGGGAGATGGGTTGTTAGCCTCCTTGGTTTGGGTGGCTGACATGAGGAAGAGAGTAGTAAGACTTTCTGATCAGCAGAGGGGCTGCCCAGAAATCTCTATACCATCAGACACCATGGGGACTGAATGCCATTCTTTTTGCCCAAACCAATTTTGGAGCATGGGGATTTCTTCCATCTTGGCAGTACCTGTCCTGACCCATCTATCTACCTTTCTCCTCCCCAAAGACCCCTCTTTTCCCCTCCTTTTCCACTTCCCTCCTCTGCCACCCCTTCCTAAGTACCTGGGCATCTCATGGTAGTTAGGGAGGCAGGCTCTGGTGCCAAACAGTCCAGGTTTTAAATACTGGTATGGGCATTTATTGGGAAATTTACTTAACTTCTCTAAGCCTCAGTTTCCTAAACTATAAAAGTGGGTGAAAATTGCTCTCATCTCATAAGATTGATGTGAGAATCAAATAAGATGATACCCATGAAGTGTCTTAAGCATAGTGAGTCCATTAACCTCACTGCCAATTAATGGGCTCTCCTGGTTCCATGAATAGTCCCAACTGCCAAGCACAATCATCTTAGGAAGACTGAATGGTTGACCACCCCTCCCACTCCCACCCCGAGTGCACTTCATGCTTCACAAAGTACTGTCAGCACATTCTATCATTTAATCATCCTATACAGCCCAAGGAGAAGGCACAAGACAGAGCATTTTAGCCTGTTGGTCCTATGAGGACTCTAATTATGGGGTCTCAGTGGATGTGGCAGTCAGGCTAGGAGAACGTTTGCGACGTGATAGGGGTTTCTCTATCATGTCACAAATGTCTATAGTGTAAGTCAGACTGGCTCTAGCTGGAGAAATTTAATTTTCCACGATAAGCTGTAGGTCTGGGGGCAATTGGCCATATACGGAGCTAGTTAGTGTAGACTAATTGCCAAATTACCTTTCAAGACCTAAAAGTATACATAAAAGTATATGTCTCACTTATGTCACAAGCCTATGTGTGTGGGAGAGGGACAGGGCTCTGTTCCATGCAGCCTTTAGGGCACTCAAGCGCCTTCTCTTTCATGGCCCGTCCCACCCTCCCTCCAGCCTTGGAGATCTCTCCATTTTCTGGTGGATGGGGACAAGAATGAAAGTCTGCAGTAGGAGGTTTTATGGGCCAGGTCTGGAAGCGGCATATTCACTTTTGAAGGTTGGGACATCAATCTAGCTGGATGCTCAGAAGGACAAGGAAAATCATTTGGTAAATAACTAGTCAGTGCCAGCCATTCATGAAAAGGATAAGATTTCTGTTTCTCTTTGGGGGAAGGGGCTGGTACTCACTCTCAGGGTTGAGCAGGTACAGGGTCGACACCTGAGCGAGAGGGCTCCTTAAATTGTATGCTTAGGCACCTTAGTCATCTCCCCTCTAGTCCCGGCCTTGTTTTAGTAATATTTTCAGTAACATTTTAGTAACTTTTAGCCTCTCGGTCGTCCCTTAGCATTTTTTCCACATCAAGTAACAATGACCTTTCATTTGTAGACATGTTCACAATTTTGCCATAACACATTCTCTTCTGATTTGTTACGAGATGTATCACTCTTTTGGTTTCCCCTTCCACTCTTGCTACCTGGAATGAAAGTCTCTCTTGTTCATCATGCACCTTAGCAGTTAGTGCAAAATCTGCCACGTACGAGGCACTCACAAAACAGACTTGGACTAAAAGAAGGACTTTAGTCCTTGGACAAAAAGGCTAAAAGATAGTCTTTATGTCTCCTGATCACCACAGAATTGCATAAATATTTTGCTCTGACTTCACCTCACACATTTCTACAGACAATGGTTCAATAGAACTTGCATGAACAGATGAAGAGAGTATGCCCAAAAGTACCTCTGTGATGGGCTGAAAGTCCCAGTACGGACAGGAGAATTTTTTTCTGCTCCAAGCTTGGTGACTAGATCTTGATCTGAAGGCACTGTTTTGGAGTGACATGTGTTCATACAGGGACATACTCATAGCATATCTGATGGAACCATATTAGAACAATGTCCACATGGGAATATACATAGATGTACATATTCACACATGTGTTTTTACACAAAAGCATGCATAGGTTTCTACACATTTATATAATTGATGACCAAAATATTAATCCAGATTTACCTGAACCTCCAATATCCCTGCATGGCACAAAATCCAACAGCATAAAAGGTTTCCTGGGGTCTCACAGAAGGCCTCCAGAAATCAATATAGTGAGAAGCGGTTCAAAATCATCTGGATGTAACTGCTTATTCTTCCTTAAATGTTTTCCTTATGCATATGAATCTCTTCTCTACCATCTGCCCCCCATCATAGCATTTTGGAAAGGAGAAATAGAATGAAAAGACCAGCCTCAAGGGAGATGAGGGCATCCTCTTAAAAAACAACCTAAAGCAGAATCCTATCTCTACAGCCCCACTGATGTCTCCTTTACTTACCAAGAAATTGTAATTTAAGCTGGTAGGAAAACCTCTGAGCAGTTTCCTTAACTTTTCTGTGGTTTTAAACCATTTTCCTTTATTTTTCTTGCTGGGTATGGGGAATGAGAGGGTTTATCCTTGCCTTTTCTGCAAACTCAATTTTCCATGACATAGAAAAAGGACATCAAAGGGCTCATTGAAATAGATAAAATGCTCCATCAAATAGCTCTAATAAAAGAGTATCTTGATGATTCTTGAGAAGATGGATCAGAAGCATATGGGCTCAATTTCCCTTGGAAAAATCTATGGGGGAAAAGAAAACCAAGTGGGGTGAGTAAAATGTTTTAAGTATTTTATTCCATTTCCCATTCAGAAATATAGCTGTAACTCTTTGTCAATGAAGGAAGATCATTAGGAGTTGATCCTTGCTCTGGATCCAGATTAGATTTTGCTTCCCAAGGAATCCAGAAAATGAAATTGCGGTATATCTAAAAAAAAAAACTCTCCGCATTTTTATCTCCAAATACAATAATTTCAACTTGGAGAGTGGGGAGGATGAGTTGTAGAAAGGGATCATTTTCACCAGCTTGTAACCTCTTGTTCTAAGCCTTCCATCTTCCTATGTCGTCAGCTCTGAAATGATCACTAATCTTCACTATATCTCTTGCGATTGTCGACCATTCCTTTGTTTGGTGTCAATTAGATAAGGAAAAACTTTCAATAATTCAATAGTTCTGTATTAAAGGGCAACTCAACTGCACATAACTTATCTCCACGGTTATCAATTGTTTTTATGGAACTGCCAAGTGAAGATCACTTGGCTAACTCGCCAGCCATCCATCAAGGCTCAGATGCATCTGAGTAAATGTAGAGTTATGATTTAATTACCAAAAGGTTGGGTTCAAATGCAAGGGAATGAGACTTCTTTATAGAATGACTGCTTGTTTTTCTTGGTTGCTAATCAAGGGCTTAATTTTTAATGGAAGAGCATTGCTAGCATAATTAACACCCAATTTACATGTGCATCCATAGAACCAATTAATTAAATTTTATTGATGCTTAGTTGCTCTTTAAAATGCCTTCCAAATGCCTCCAAATTGATTTTAAACTGTTGCTAGAAGTCAGTTTATACTTTTCTTGGGTTTATGAAATACTAACCTCTCCATTCATTAAAATATGCTTTATCTACTGCAGGCATTTCATAATTTGCTAAGGATATTTTTCATGGAGTGCAGTGTGGTCAGATGGCAATGTAAATTTGAACAGTCCTAGAAATAAATGCTGCAGTACTTGGACCTGAAAATGAATAAAGTAAGATTGCCTCTGAAACCAGAGCAGAGATACACACACAAAAAGCTTCCAGAACAGCAGGATGAGACTATAACTTGATGGGGTTATTAACCCACCTAACGAAAGAGGGTGTCATTCCTAGGGGAATGATGAAAAATGAAAGGTCATAGAATGCAATTCAATGCTGCAGAGACATACAGACATTGTGGAAGACAAACTTTGGTCATTTTGACTTTGTAGTTCCTTTGGAATGACAATAATTATTGCACAAGGAAACTATCTGGCAGTTTCAGTCTAATGCCAATAAATGTTAAATCCATGTAAGTCCTCCTCTTCTACTCATGGAGAAGTCTTCTGCATATAATATGACTTCCCATGTAGGTACACTAAAAGAGAGAATGAGCTAGCCATAAAGACTTCAAGTGTATTTGATATCTGTAATGATGACTTTGCATGGTGTTTTAGTTTACCAGGTTGTTATGACAAATACCACACAATGAGTTGGCTTACACAACAGGAATTTATTGACTCGTGGTTTCAGATGTCAGAAGTTCAAATCAAGGTATTAGCTAGAAGGCTTGTTTCCTCCCAGGGTTGGTAGCATTCTGACTGGCTGCCAATCCTTGGGTTCCTTGGCCTTCCAGGCTCATTTCTCTCCAGGGTTTCCACTCACTTCCGGCTTCTGGGTACTCCCCATGGATTTCTCTTACTATGTCTGAATTTCTTCTGCTCATAAAGGACTCCGTTAATCCAAGTAAGACCCAACCTCTTTCAGTTGGTCCACATCTTAACTTAAAATAACACCTTCAGGGGAGCGAATGTAGCTCAGTGGTTGAGGGCTTGTTTCCCATGTACAAGGTCCTTGGGTTTAATCCCCAGTACCTCTGAAAAAAAAAATCTTCAAGAGATCCAGTCTACAATGGGTTCACACCCACACAGGAATACAAATTAATATTAAGAACATGTCTAAATCAGGGTACATAATTCAATCTATCAATAAAAACACTTCTGGAATACCACTAAACTTGACTTGATAGAAAGAAGGACTGGCCAACTTTTATATCCCTCTCTGTCTAACAAACCCTGCAGAAACCAAGTCAAAATATCCCTCCCATATGATCATTTCCCCCATCCCCTTAACCTTTGTTCTAGTTATAATTATGTCTTTTCTGGACTATTGCAGTAGCTTCCAAATTGTTGTAATCATCTCCAGCTAGACCGCTCCAACCTTTATACTGTGGGTGAAGTGATCATGTGAACTTCCAACACTCCCATCACACACACACAAACACACACAAAGTTAATACTCCATTGACTTCCTAATGCTCTCAGATTAAAGACAAAATGTCTCTCCATGCCCATAAGAACCGCAATAATCAGCTGCTGCTTACGCACCTAGCCTCATCTCAGTATCACAGGCTTCTTGCTTTCTCTGTGTCAGCCATATCAGACTTTTTCAGTTCCTTGTGCGTAACAATCCCTCTCATCCCTATTGCTATGGGGCCAAAGCATAATTTTTAAAAAGTTTTAAACAAGACCCTCATAGAATTACAAAGTGAGCAGGTGTCAAAGATTTATTTCACTCATTAATGAGGGAACCAATAGGATGGTAAAGCTGGTTCAAAGAGCATTTGAGAAACTGTGTATTTATAGGCACTGGAAGAAGAATGTTGGGATATGATTGCCAGTTTAGATACAAAAGTGATCCATGTAAGTCAGGACAATGAAACCATAATCTTTGGGTTCTTTTTCTACCAGCAGAAATCATTTTCATCTCTGCCACCCAAATATATCTCCAAGTTAACTGTTACTTCTATAGTCTGGGCTCTAGTTAATAGTAAAGAATATGTCAAACAAAAATATATTCTCTTAGGACAGGGGTTGGCAAACTATGGCTCCTAGGCCAAATAAGGCTCATGGCCTGTTTTGTACAATTTGGAGCTAAGAATGTTTTGGGTTTTTTATTCGTTTTTAAAAGAAAAAGCAAAGAAGAATATGTGAATATGTGACATTAATTGTTTATGGTCCAGTCTTAAAATCAAGTTTAAAATGTTTACTTTTTAGGCCATTACAGAAAATATTTGCTGGCCCCTGCCCTAGAGAATTAAATAATCGTCTGATGACCTTTTTAGCCAGTGCTCCATTAGAACTTTGAAAAGACAAGTAGTCATCCTTTTGCCTTATTTCCAAGTTTTTGGATAAATTTTTTTTAGCAGAACTTTGCAGTGAACCTATTTCTGCCTAGTATATTCTTTTCTCCTTCTCTTCACTGATTTGACTCTTCAGATTTCAACTCATAGGTCACTTCTTCAAAGGAGCCTTCCCCAACTTGCCCAATAGGGCCATATCCCTCTATTTTAGGGTCTCTTAGAGCCATGCCTCTTTCTGTGGTGGCACATGTCATTCTTACCATTTTGTTTGTGGGCTATCTGATTAATATCTGTCCCTCCACTAGGGTATCACCTCCACAAAGGAATGACAATGTCTAGTTTGTTCACTGCTATGTCCCTAGCATGGTGTCTGGCTGTTAGCAGACAGTTACTCAATAAATATGTGCTAAATATATGAAGAAATGTGTAGCATTCTTGTCAACCAAATAAAGCATTCTGGTGTTTGCCTCAACTTTGTGTGTGTGTTTTAGTGAGTTTGAATCAGCTTCTCACTCAGAACTCTTAAGCATTAATAAGTGTGATTTCATTGGACTTTTGAAATAGAAAATTAATGCAAGGTATGTGGTAAAATAATCAAAATATCACCCTGTAAATCCTTGCTGAGTCCCAGCCACTTGTGCCTAGGCTTAGATGATACATCTCCCATTTCGCCTCAAAACTAATAATTGCTAAAAATTGAAGAAGGCATGGACTGGGGTCTTAACCAGGTAGTTTTCATGGCATGATCACTGCTAGCACCTTGTAAAAGGGGAGCAACACCCGAATTAAGCTGACTACTGAATATTATCCAATAGGCTAAGGAGCAGTGGAATTATAAAACAAATAGCACTTGTTAACATGGAGATCTCCAGATGAGTGGCTGAAGAATAGGGACAAGTTTGTGTGTGTTTTCTGGTCTCTCTTTGTGTAAAGTTGATGACTGTTAAAAATTAAAAGGCAACTTTCCCTATAAGATTACTTGTGATTTAGGGAAAGCTACTAGAAGGTAAATTGGTTTCCTTTGGCTTAGTGTTAGGTGTTAATATGAACTTAATACTGATTTGAGAATCCAAGAACATCATTTGAATTTACTTTTGGGATGTTGAAGATGAATGAAATTTGGTAAGCTCATGGGAGGTGGAGGCAGAAAGTCTCCTGGGAAATTCTATGGTTTAAATGTTAACTTTTCCTGGAAACTGGAGGGAGATGGCATTGCCAGGAACTTCTTCCAAAGTGAAGTAGCTGGGTTTCTTGAAGATCTCCCAAACTTCTTGAATGAATTCAGTTGTCTTGTTGAGTTGATGGTGAAAGGCACAAAAAGTCTGGGGGTTTACATGATTCAGTTGGAGGCATTAACTCCAAAACACAAATCAAAAGTGAAAACATCATGGGGAGAGCATTCAATTTGGAGTCTTGCAGATCTGGGTTTTAATCTGCCTCATACACTGTGATCTTGGACAAGATGCTTAATTTTTCTGAACTTAGGTTTTATTATTTGTAAAATAGGAGGAAAACGTACATGAGAAACCTAGCAGAGTGCCTGGCCCTTAGTTAGTGCTCAATGAGAACTGCTACCTTTTATTAAGTCCCTATCATGTGTGTAACCTTGTAAATGTTGCTTAAAATGAAAAAATAAATTGAAATATGAAGTGAGACTCTTAATTTGACAAATAAGAACTTTATCTCAATGGGATCTTGTGCACAGTAGAATGGCAGAGTTCAATTTAAATCCAAGTTTTCCAAGCCATGCTTTTTCTACTGCACCACACAGCCCCTTAGTAAATATTGATTTTCTTCTTTTCTCTGCCAGTTTAATAGCACTGTGTTCTGAGGTCTCACCCTGGAGCCAGCAGGCTCACTGCCTAGAGTTTCTGACTCAATTCTAACAAGTTCCTAGAGACTAGTCTTGAAGAATCTCTGCCCTAGGTAAGACATGGTAGAGAAACAAGACTGAAGGGACCTGGGCCCCTGAGTGGCCAAGTGGAGCAGAGTTGTCCATGATAGAGACATGGCTATTTCTCCTAGGGGTTATATGAGAGAATAAGTGTCTGTCTCTTGTAAGCCATTGAATTTTGGAATCTTTGCTTGTTTTTTCCCAGACTCTCATCCTAGTTCTATCTAAAATTTAAGACCCAGTTTAAGCCCCACTTTCTCTAGTTGCTCCACCACACTTGAATTTTCCATTTGTCAAACTCTTAGTGCACTTGAAGTCTATATTACAAAGCTCAGTACTTTGTTTTCCAATTGTCCTAAGGATATTAGTGCTATCTCTTTGCCTAAATATACTTTCCTATATCCTATGTTCTGTCCAGTATAATCCTGAGCATATAGTAGATGCCTAGTAAAGAGCAGTCAATTAATATTTGAGGAATTGAGAACGCACATTTATACTAAAATAATCAATTTAAACTAAAAAGAAGCTCATACAATGCACTTACACTGAAACTGTTTTGAAATATGCTGTGAGTTTTCTTTAATAATTCAGAAGGAACTAAAAATAATGACCTGTGAGGTCCTCTTCTGGACATTGTTGGATAAAGCACTTGCCCCTCCCCATTTAAATTCAAATAATTTAAAATTTGTGATTGCTTGGATCCCAGAAAAATAGGAATTTATTGTAGTGCAGAGGGATCTGATAGAAAAAGAGAGAAGTAAATTTGTATTACTTAATTTCTTATGCACTGCACTCATGATCCACGTGTTGGTGAGGAGAGCCCAACATGGAGTGTACGTGCCAATGTGCTTATTCAGAAGAAAAATGGGCCTGAAATAAACAAAGAGCTCCAGCACTTACTAGCATGTGTATGTCCACTAATATTCATCATAAACAGTTAGGCGCTAAAGTAGGCACACATAGATTTTCTATTCAACTGCACTGAACTTCAAAGCTTCAAATTGCTAGAGATGGAAAAAGAAATCTTGAGCTATGATTTGAATTGCTCCTGATTTTATCTTCAGAAAATTGACATTCTCAAAATGGAAGTTCCAGTAAGTAGAATATTATCTTCCCCTACAGAGGGACTTATCCTCTGAATGAGGAACCATCATACAGACACGAGGCTGGGCCAAATCCCACTTTACTTTTTATGGTAAATGATGCAAATATCATTTCATATTAAGTCAACACTTCTTAGACTAATTTAATTCTTTTTAAATGTATCGCAAACTGTATGTATTGACAAAGGAAAAAGAGATAAATGATTCCTATATTATTTTTATGCATGAGTTAATTGAAGAAAAGTTAGAAGTTTATTCAATATGTAAACTTTTTTTACTAGATCCTAAGTGAAATGATGTCATATGTTTGGATAAGCATATAATCAACTATACATAAATACATTTACATTTCTCTGTACCTTTGTTTGTATAGTGTGAGTGGATGGAGAAAAATTATATTCAACAGAGGATTTGTACCCAGAATAAATACACAACTTCCACATATCATTAAGGAAAAGACAATCTCTAAAATGGGCAAAAGACTTGAACAGGCATTCAGATATGAGGATATAAAATAACTATAAGCATATACGACATCACAGAAATGCAAATTAAAATCACAATGAGATATCGCCACATATCCACCAGAATGGCTAAAACTAAAATAACTGACAAGAACCAGGTGTTGTGATTGTTGTTTGCACATGATGTCTGGAGCCAAGGCAGCCAACCTCTGATGTGTGAGATGATGAGCATAAGAACTAAGAGGTGGTATATTAAGGATGGAGCTGCAGATGGACAGAAAGAACTGGTATCCTGAGAGCAATGTTGATGGTACTGTTGAGCCTTTAAACCAGCACAAACCTACATCCACCCCTGGAGCTCTTGGAATGGAAAAACAAATACATAAATAGACCAATAGATAGGTAGACACACTCCTGCTTAAGCTACTGTTGAGTCAGGTTTTCTATTACTTGCAGCTGAACACATTCCTAAGTGTGTCACAGAACTTCCTAATTTTTAATTGAACTGCATCCAGTAACTTTCTGCTCTGCTTTAGATTCTTTCTAAGAACATCCCTAGCTTATATCTGTCTCTGGGACTTAACCACTGAATGAGAATTAAAATTGTAATGCATGGTAATGCATTTGCCCTCCTTACTCATTTAAATTATTTGTGGTTATCTTGAGTCACCTATAAACTGTACTGTCTTGCAAAAATTTTTTTGAAGTGTAAAAAAGCAAAGGAATAGGAGAAAATTAAAAAACACCTAAATTACCATTACCATGAGATAACAGCTTTAGGTTTTATATATACTTCCCACCATTTTTCAATGCATAAAAGCACAAGCATATACATTTTCAATACCTTGCTCAATTGCAGACCTCTCAAGACTTAGCCTTGCAAGATGTGCTGTAGGAAGTGGTTGGCACAGGAACAGACTTGCAACCAGACTGCCAGGGCTTGGCTCTTGTTTGTGTGATCTTGGGCAAGTCACTTACCCTCTTTGTGCTTCAGTTTCATCACCTTGAGAAATAAAATATAGGATCATAATTTTTCTACTTCACTCGTGGGGTAGCAATGAGTAATAAATGAGTGTATATATATTTATATATAGATATCACTTTTTAAATAGTGCTTGGCATATATAAGTGTGAGCTAGGAATAACATACAGGCAGTCAATATTTTTTGAATGAGTTATCCATCATGATCCTTTTAATAATAGAATAGAAACAGGTGGCTAGAACCAAGGGGAGAGTGTTGGTATCAGAGTTTTAGCAGATGAGCAAACTAAAACTCTGCTTAAGTAAAATCCTACAATTGCCTGTAGATTATTCTACATTTTCCGTTCTTGCACTGTGGTGGGTGGTCTGGAGAGGCTAAGAAGTGTGTATGTGTGTGCACGTGTGCATGTGCAAAAAAAGGGCCTAAAAATGGTTGCTGAACTACTGAAAAGGTCATTATTTTCTTAGGCACTATGATTTGACCAGAGCTGTGGCTCGAACCCTTGCAATAACAAGCTGGGTTAAAATGAGATTTGTGTGTTGATGAGGGAGAAATTTCCACTCTGACATCTCTCTTGTGAGGTGGCTCTTTTCTCAGGAGACACTGTTGACGGGGCACATGGGAATGGCACAAGGCACATATTGACTAGCCCACCCCAGGAAAAATATCAAGATTTATCATCTCTTGGAGTAAAAATTGACCCCAATTTAACCTCTATTAATATTTATTTCTCAGGTCAATAAATCTAGAATTTGTCTTAGCCAAAGTCAATATCAGTTGAATTCTGTGCTTCAGTGGCAAAGAAGGGAACTGTAATTTGAAAATGATAAAAATAAAATAATGAACCCCATGCATAATTCCCAGAAAAAAAACCTGATTGAAAATAAATGGATATTAAACCCCAAACATAAACTGCCTTGGTTCCTCATCATCTCAGTTAGAATGGAAGGTCGCTAGCCAGGAGGAAGCAGGGTGGAGTTCTCAGGCCAGGGTCCATGTGACCTTGAGTCCATCATTCATTCCTCTGAGCCTCTATTTCCTAATCTGGGAAAAGAATGTTTTGTTCATTATACAACCTACTCAGGAATTTCAGTTCTTTCTTTACACACATCTTGTTGGCCTTACTGGAAATAAATTGAATTATATTTCTCCCTTGTATTTTAAAGAAAATGTAAAGATTTATATGACACAATGGCTGATACTTGAAGCCAGCAAATCCTGCCCCCCTCCTTTCTTCACACTGCTTTGTGTGCCCATAATTCTTTGTGAAGGGGATGCAACTAGATGTCAACAACCATGGGTTTGGAGCATTACTTGCCCACCTGAAAAATACTCTTGACTTTTCAACCCTTATCCCATTCTTATCGTTTTCCTTTCCTCCTGGAGAGTAAACTTCAGTCCCATTGGGACCACCCTTCCCTGGATGTCTCACAGTGTCTTCTATTACCCATGTTTTCATATATATTTCCTCACCAATCTCTTGCCAAGAAATGCTGTGAGACTCAAATGATCCAGTAGTGGGGAACACACTTTGCAAAATGCAAGGCATCTGTATTAGTCAGGGTTCTCTAGGGGAGCAGAAGCGACAGGAGATATCTATAAATAGAATGAGATTTTATAAAATTGTCTCATGAGATCGTGGGGATGCACAACTCCAAATTCTGCAGGGCAGGTTGCAAACCAGGGGCTCTGATGAAGGACCTTGAGTTTCCAGGAGACATTGGCTGTCTGAAGTAGAGCTGGGAATTCTCTTTCCAAATGCTGAAATCGCTTCCCTTTTTAAGGCCTTCAACTGCTTGGCTGAGACGTCACTCACTGCTGACAGCAAACTCCTTGGTTGATTGTAGGTCAATCAACTCACTGATGATTAAAGTCCATGAAATGCTCTTGTTTTACAATTAGCCCAGTGCTTGCTTGGCCAAACAGCTGGGCACCATTACCTGGCCGAGTTGACACATTAGTCTAAACACCACAGCATCTGATAACTATGAGGGCTGTATCATTTTTTATCTTGAGCTAATCAATATATTTCAGGCATGGCATCAAATAGAGTGATGGACAGTAGACATTGAAAGTTTGACTTTCATCACTTGATTACACATGTGAATCAAGCAGATAAATGGGAAAGGGATGGTGCCGCTGTGACTACCTTTTCTAAATTAGCACCCTCATCTTCCATTGTCCCATAATTATTTCTTAGAGTGTTCTTTATTTCCTTCAGAGTACTTATAACAGTATGCAATTGCTGTATTTATTTGTTTACTTGTTTATTATTTGCCCTTTCATGAAAATCCACAATCCATGAGGACATGGACTTCATCTGTCTTGCCACTTTTGGATGCTCTGTGACCAATAAATGGTTGGTGCACAGTAAAAATTTATTGAACATATGAATGAAAAAGTGAATAAACAAATCAACAGGTGTTTAAATGAATATTAAAAATGTGGGAGATTGAATCAATAGCTCTAATTCCCTACATCTCCCTCTCTGCATGTCCTTTGCCAGATGACTTTGACATTTCTCCTGTAAGAGGGGAGGATATATTTTGCCACCCCTTAACCCTTGGTTTGGCCAGGTGATTTGCTTTGGCCAATAGAGTTAGACAGAAGTGATGGGGTGCCAGTTCTAATCCCAAACCTCAAAAGACTTCCCTGTTTCCATCTGCTCCTTTTCATTTTTGCCAATAGCTTGAGAAGGACATGCCTGGGATAGCCCACTGGTCCCAGGAAAGGATGAGACCTACGTGGAGCAGACCTACGTGAAACCCATTAACCTAGATCAGCTGACTCCCATGCAGGAGAAAGAGTTAACAATTGTTATTTTAAGCCACTGAGATTTGGGGTAGTAGTTTATTACATAGCGGTGCTAACAAATACAATAAATAAAGCCAGCAGCAGTCGTTATGATGCTTTTATTGACTGAGGTCATCTGTATCTAGATGACAAAATTGGTTGCTTGAATGCAGATGAAGCAGAAAGTTCTAGAATTGGGGCTTTTGGGTTCTGGATTTTCATGTCATGTCATGTGTGCATGGAATTAGGAAGTGCCAGAGGCAAATGTGGGAAGTTGTCACCATTGCTCTTCCCCCTTTTCTCCTCTCAACTCTTGGCTACACACCCACAGATGCCTTAGCCATGAATCTTTCTCTAGGTGGATCCTGAAATTGAGATTTTGATGGGATCCTGCATTAAATATAGAAGAAACTAGGATCCTTCCAATCAAGTGACTGAAGGAAAAGGAAAGTAATTTTGTTGTTGCATATCCTGACATTTAAAAGATTGAGCAAAGTTAATTTGACAGACATTTATTCATCTTCTGTAATGAAATTGTAAAAATAGTGTGAATTTCTTCCCATGGACCTTTAAGATCAACATTTTCTAAATGTGTTTTTATATAATCACCAAAAATGTTTATCTGCCCTGAGGTTTGAAGACCAAAGCAGCTTGCAGAAAAGCATAATAAATTCACTATTAATTGTAGAGGCAGGAAAGCAGATTACAGCAAAATACTCAATCTTTTTATCAACCTTGTAAATTATAACTACTCACGTTTCATATTATCCTGCATCTAATATTTGTTACTAGAACACTAATAATTTTATCATTTATGTATTTAATTTATCTTCTGGAATATCCTTTTTGTTTTGTTTTAGTGCATTTTCTTTCTTTATGATATGTTTTGCTTCTATTTAAACTCATGGCATTAAAGAATTTCAGAACCTTTTAAATTTACTAATGCTGCTAGGACAATGATGATGTTCCTGAAGTGATTTTCTGATTTTCTGAGTTCAAAAGGGAAGACTTAATGAATAAAGCCGCTCAATGGTTTGTGGGTTTGGCAAAACCCAGACTGATGGTACAGCTAGAACTTCTTAGTAAGTGGTGTTGATGTAGGTAAGAAGTTGGAAGGGCCCTCATGAGCTAGTGAATAGGGAAATAATTGCCAGACTTTAGAGTGCTACACATGTGTAGAGAGAGATTTTCTGAGAGGTATACCAAAAGTCTCAGGCTTGGCTTTTACTGGCTTGTCTTAGGTCACATGCGCATCCCTGAACCAAGCAGAGAGGCCAAGAGGATGAGTTACTCTGACTGGCCAGTTCAGGATCTCATGTTCTTTTCTAGAGGCAGGGGGAGATCATCCCTAATTGTTCTACATGTAGAGGGGGAAGGAGTATTTCCCCAAGGGGGAATCTCTTTTATTGCCAGGATTGGGCAGGCAAAAACATCAGCTTCTAACCCCCACCCTCATCCCTGCTAAAAATGTTTTTTTTTTTTTTTTCTTTTCTGTTTTCTGGGTTTACAGAAAAGAACTGCAAAACTATTTGGACAATCCAGGCCCTGTGTGACAGATTTAAGTATTGGTCTTACCTCCTTAGTATAGTCTAGTACAGTCTGGCTTTGTCCCCATGGTGGCAGAGTACAATTTATCCACTTCTTTATCTCATGCTTGGCCATGGTATTTACTTTGGCTAATGGGGCGGTGGTCGATGTGCCATGTGCAGAAGTGTGAAACATGCCAGTGTGGTTGGGTTTGCTCCCTTCCACTCCTGCCACAGCTGTGAGAAGAATGTGGCATTGGGTACCTGCTGGCCCCAGGAAAGCAATAAACATCGGGAGCAGCCCTGCATCTGACTTGCTACCTGGACCCAAGCGTAGCCAAGTCCAGACAAGAGCAGCTGAACCTCGGTTGAACTGAAGATGCATGAGTGAAAAACAATGCTTCTTATTGTGTGTATTGTGTTTGTTACTTAGCAATAGCTGACAAAGACATTTTCTCAAATCTAGCAATAGGAAGAATGAGGAATGGGAACATCTCTGATAGTTTCTGTCTACTAGTTTTATTTACTGGAAAATTACCATGTTTCTTTTCATTTGTTAGTCTGCACACCATCCATGGAGTGGACAAAACCATGATTTCTAATTTGGTTGACTAATTTCTCACCATAATTCCTCACAATTAGATTTTACTCCTACTTTCTCCATATCTGTAAACTTCCCCCCTACTCTAAGAGTTTATAATTTGTGTCCTGAAGTGTTTAACATTGAATGTGATGCTATATATAACCCGCCACTCTGAGTGCATTCAATAAGAATTTCAACACTATTATTATGATCACACTTAGACATTTACAAATTTGCCTTTAAATGGAGATTTAACAGGAGTTTCAGCTGCCCAGTGATGGAACAATATTAATGTCTTCGCAAGGTTAAGTGAGTTAGCCCAATCTTTCTATATGCTTGGAGACTCTCTGGCAATGTCAGTTTGGACAGCTGGGTTTCCACATACAGTAACTTCTCTGTTTATATGGAAGGGCTGGGGGATGGGTTGTTTCCATGTTTCTTTTTTATTATACAGAGCTTGAGGTGGCAGGGAAAGAACCACTGATATAGGCTTTCCATTTAGTCTGACATGCAGATGTCCAAAGAATGCATGAAAAAAGGCAGAGGCACTGTCCCTAAAGGACTGTCACCTGGCCCCACAGACCTGGCCTGATAAGGTGGTGTTTTCCTTGGTGAACTCATTAGGGAAGGCAGAATAGTGGTTAGAGAGTGAACTGTGAGTCTAACCTCTCAAGGTTTGAATCCCAGCTCTGAGTGGTGAGGGTGTGGGCATTAATTTTTTTTTTTTTTTACCCATTCATTTTGTCCACTGATTCACTCAATGTCTTTTAGGTCAGGTCTCATAAAAGAGCCCGTGATCTATTGACAGAGCGCTCTTAAGGTGAAACCTGTAAGGGAGTGAAGGGCACAGGAAAGCTAAGAAGAAAGGACCGAGCAAGGATGTGGTCTCGGGTATGTCATAAACTTGGCCTGATCTCACGTGATCCCTGTTGTGATGAATGCAGGGTTGGCCTTGCTGTGATACAAGACGCCAGCCATTTTTTGTGTGGCAAAATACACGTCATAAAACTTACAATTTTAACCATTTTGAAGTGGACAACTCAGTGGCATAGAGTACATTCACATTGCTATGCATCCATTACCATTATCTAGTTCCAGGACTTTTCCCTCATCCCTAAAGGAAATCCCATATTCATGAAGCAATCATTCTTGGTCTCCCCACTAGCTCTAGCCTTTGACAACCACTAATCTGCTTTCTGTCTCTGTGGATATGCCTATTCTGGATATTTCGTGTAAGTGGAATCATACTTTTGTGCCTGGCTTCTTTCACTTAACATAATATTTCCAAGGTAGATCCATGCCACGGTATAGATCAGTAACTCATTCCTTTTTATGGCTGAATAATATGCCATTGTACGGATATGCCACATTTTATTTATCCATTTATCAGTTGATGGACATTTGGGTGGTTTCCTTTTGGATTTTTGTGAATTTCTATGTGCTGCTATGATCATTTGTGCACAAGTTTTTGCATGAATGTATGTTTGCGATTCTTTAGGGTATAAATCTAGGAGTGGAATTGCTGAGTCATATGGTAATTCTGGGTATAACTGCAGAACCACCAGTTTTCCACACAATGGTACCATTTTTACATTCCCTCCGGCAATGTGAGAGGGTTCCAATTTCTCCACATTGTTGCCAACACTTATGATTTTCCATTTTTGTTATTATAGTCATCCTAGTTGGTGTGATGTGGTGTCATATTGTGGGCCCCCAGCCTTTTATACCCTCCTATCAGTTGGCCACTGGCTGCACGATGCCCTGAGGAGTTTTACCTCTCCTTGAGGTGGCTCCTATCAGCCAAAGGCAATTTTCCTGTGAAAGGAGTCAGCTGTGAGCCCTTGGCAGCCCACACTCATGACAGGGAGATGGGTCCACTGCACTCATTCATTCAACAGGCATTTACTGAAAGCCTACACTATGCAGGGCACTCTTTTTAGGTGCAGAGGATACAAGGCACAGTCTCAAATGGAGCTTACATTCTCCTGGAGGGATCATGCATTGTTTAAATCATCAAACAAAAGTAGAAGTGAAACTCTTGCCAACATAGGGAAGAAGAGGCATCTGGTGCTACAATCTGCAATAAGATTTGACCTACCCTGGACTCTCAGAGAAGTCTTCCCTGAGGGGTTAATGGTGGATTTGAGTTCTAAAGTATTAGTATTTGGATAACCAAAGAAGGACAAGGAAAGTGTTCCATGCTGAGGGACAATATGGGCAAAGGCCCCGTGGAGGGAAGGAGCTTGTTATCATCTAGAATCTGAAAGGACACGTAGTTGTAGCAGGGAGAGGGAGGCAGCAGGTATTCTTGACTAAGTTTTGGCAAGGTAAGTAGGGCTCACACCTGTAGCATAGACCTAAGGAAGTTTATGTTCATTCCAAGAGCCACTGGAAGCCATTGAAGAAAACTGAGCAGGAATAGGGGAGGGGAGTTGATTAGTGTCTTGGAAATATTACTTTGACTATGGTGTGGAGAATGAGAATAGACTAGAACTACATATGTCTTTTTCAGATTTTTCCATTATCTCTGATATTAGGGGAGTATATTTTCCCATTTGTGGCACATGTTGACTCATCCTTATGGGGGTCTGTTTCCTCATCTGTTTGTAGTTGTCTCTTGTGAGCTCATCTTCAGCAGAAGTTATGATCCATGAGAGTCCAAAATGCCTTGGATTGTGGAAGTGTTCATACTGGTATTTGTCACCTTCAGGAGTCTGCATCCTATGGGTAGGAATTTGGGCCTCACAGTGGGGGTTTGAGAGGGGCATACTAAAAATCAAACCTCTTCCCTGCCTGAGTTCAGAATCGATTGAGATGAGAAGAGAAGTTACATAAATCAATATTGGTTTTACTACAGATAACGCTGAGGTTAGACAGCATGGCTTAGATGCATGGAAATGAGAGGCTTCCTAACACTGCACCTGAAAACTGGGCTTACACCAAGCCACTGATAATGGTGGAAAACTGCTGATTTCACCCAGGGGTGCTGTCCTGACCTTTACTGATAAGCAAGGTCAAGAACAAACAGAGTAGGCTATTATTAGCACATAAAGATTCAGCATAGAAGCTCTAAATGAAGTTCAAAATGTAACATAGGAGGGATTAGAGAGTGTTTCTTAAAGGAAGAACTGGGATTTGAAATGAGTGAAGTGAGATGTGGACTGGGCCATGAATAAATATATTTTTAATTTAAAAATATGTTTTTATTATCTACCATGTGGTAGGCAGAAGGGCTATGATGACTACAAATTGACAGAAGGAAATGATGGCATTCCATGCTGAGTTTATAGATTAGGGAAAAGGATGGAGGCATTTCTGATGTGGCTCCCAAAGCAAAAGAAGTAGTAATAAGTTGTTTAATATGCTTACCTATACAATTGGTGCCCTATCCATGTGACCTTGACACTCACCATTTCAGCTGAAGACTCCTTTCTGGTAGCACCGAGCAACTCTATCAAGCTTATCAAGGAGGTCCCTCTGCTGACAGGAGCAGCTAGGCCAGAGTCCAGTGCAAGCTGAAAGTGCTGGGTAGTTAATGCCTGCAGGAGCAGGCCTCAACCGATGCTGCGTGAGAGTTGGTGGAGCCCAGAGTTTCTTGCCCCTTTGGGGCCTGTTCCATACCATCTCCCAGCAGGACTGAGCCCAGCTGCCCTAGCAGGGACTTACTTATCAGTGCCCCTGGATTGGCTCCCTTCTGTCTTTCATTCCCCTCCCCTCTGTTGTTGCTTCCTGAGAGCACATCCAAAATAATCTGTGTAACATTCACATGCTTGTCTAAAGGTTATCTTCTGAACTACCCAAAGTATTTCTTGGTTTGTTTTTTTTTAACAATTTATTGAAATATATCATTCATACATGGACATACATAAACTATAAGTGTTCAGTAAACATTGTGAACTTAGAAAACAAACATGCATAGCATCATACAGGGCTCCCACATATCACCCCAACACAAATACTTTGCATTGTTGTGAAACATTTGTTAACAAATTATGAAAGAGCATCATCAAAGTATTACTACTAACTATAGTCTGTATCTTACTCCCCTATACTTTTTTTAAAGGATTTATTTATTTGTTTATTTACTTCTATCTATTTTCACTGCGCCCCCCTCCGTTTCTGCTGTTTTTGTGTCCATTCGCTGGGCAACTCTCTGTGTCTGTTTCCTGCTCTCTCCTCCCACCCTTCTCCTCCTGTCCTCACTGGGATTCGATCCTCGGAAACGCCGATGTGGGAGAGAGGCATCCCACAGTCTGTGCCACCTTAGCTCCTGGCTTTTTGGCATGTCTCGTCTTGGCTCTCCCCTGTGTTACTCTCCTGCCACATTGTCATCTTGCTGTGTGGCTTTTGCAGGGCCCGGCAGCGCACCTGCGCACGGGGCCTGGGTATTTATTCTTTTCCAAAAAGTTAAACACTATTTTTTCTTTTCAAGAGGTACCAGGGATTGAACCCAGGACCTCATACATGGGAAGCAGGCACTCAACCACTTGAGCTACACCAACTCCTTTTTTCCAAAGTAAAAGTCCATATTTTTTATTGTTTAGAGAACAGCACATGAGTTAATTATTGTATACTAACATAAACTAAATATCAAGTTAAAAAATATTCACAAATGCAAATTCATCACATCATTCATCTATAAAACACTGTTGAGCAACATTGGTAGGCATTATTTATGCAAAAATAAATAACATCTAACTCTGCACATAGAAAGTTGCTCATTGAATGTTACTTCAGTATGAAAAAGATTCATATCACCAAGATGACTGCAATAAGCTCTGTTTTTCTGTAGGTTTACCTTTCTTATATTCCAGCCATTCTACAAAATTCTTAGCCAGATACAATGTTGACTCAGCTGCCCTTTAAAAGTCGAGTACCATGTGCCATCACAGGAGGTTTCCTTTGAGACCAAAGAGCAGTTACCCAATTTTAGAAACTGTATTGACTTGGTATTGACCACCATTGCCATTGGGAGGTTAGGACTAGGGCAAGCCCCCTGACTACTTAATCAGAGATCAACCTACTTTTGTAGGCAGGTCAGGATTATTTGAGAGCTTAGTGCGAAGTTCCCCAGGATGGTGGTATAATCTTTGTTTTGATATCCTGTCATTCTCTGAGTGCACACATGTGTGTGTGCACACACACAATCCAGCAACAAGAAAAAAATATTATGAGGTATTTTTTTTAAATCCAAATTCCCATACCCTAAATAAGAAGCCAATTTATTTCTTTTTTCATGTTCCTTTCTAGTCTTTAGCCATAGACAGATGTCATTTTTTACATGATTATAATCAGATTTTGGTATTTTACTCATTTCTTCTAACGTTGCCAGCATTTTCCTCCCACCAATGTTTGCCCAGTGCCTTCAAGAAAGATGTCAAAGGGGCAAGCCTTCCAGCTGGAATGAGTTTGCGCCCTCTGCACCAAAACACATTTGGGGGCTCAAGGAAATAGCTCCTTTAACTTCTTGTGTTTCCCACTCTGAGAAGTGAACTCTTGGCTGCTGCTTCAGTCAGGAGGTACTGTGTTTGAGTTATTGTCTCAAGTGTAGTTTTGCCACAAGAGAGCAAGTGTAGGGTCTGGGTGCTTGGCAGAGGTCTAGGTTGTTTGTGGTGTGTTCGTGTATTCAATTAGGCATTCATTCAACAAACATTCTGTGGGTGTCTGCTACCCGCCAGCCAGTGGTTGAGATGCTATCTGCAGGCAAGTGATGGAGACCAGAGACCATAATGGATGTGGAGCAGGGAAGTGCAAGAGATGAGTGAACCCTAGATCTGAGGATGAGGGTTCCACCTGCTACATGAAGCAGAGGCTCCAGGTGGGTAGATAAAAATAAAATAAAATATCAGAAAGTGAAACCTGAAGAAAGGCCTGTAATCCAATCAGGCAGACAGACAGGAATGAGAAAAACAGGGACTAGATACACAGCAGTGATCCTGGATCAGAGAAGGGGTGACAGACCCTGAAAAAGACAGCCAAGCACCGCCTCGGCCCACCTTGAGTGTGGCTCTCGTGAAGGCAGAAACCCCAACACGATGTATCTGGTTCTGCTGCTGGAGTCTCTGGAGGCGTCGTAGACTCGTGGCAGGTCCCCTGGGTTTGACTCCCACATGGAAGCTATGTGACTTCGGGTAAGTTACTTACCCTTCCAGGGCCACAATTTTCAGATCTCTAAAATGGTGTTGAGAAATAAGTGCTTTCACTCATAGGGCTGTAATGAGGCCTAAATGAGCTAACACTTGCAAAGTGCTTAGAAAAGTTCCTGGTCTAAAATAAGTGCTTAAACAAGAGTTATTAAATAAAATGAATATGAAGCTGGAGTAAAACACTTCCTGACAAGGACGTAATTATTTTCAGTTCCATTACCATCATCATTTTTAGAAATTTATAAACCCAAGTGACACCATGGTCATTTTCTTCCAAATTACCTGCATGTGGTTCCAACTATGGCTTCCTTTCCCTACATGGTGACTGCAGGCTCCTGACCAACGTCTTTCAACAATGGGTGCCTTGGCTATTCTGCCCATTGGGTGACAAACCAAGCTCAATACACCTTTTAGTTACTGAACCACTGATGACACAGAATGACACTTCCCAGCTTCTCTAAAAATCCCAGACGTCCAAGCAGATGACATGCCAGCATGGCACGTGGAGAACCTACCTTCTCAGCCAAAAAGCCCAGCGCCAGTTGTTTTGAGGCAGGACTCCCCACAGCCAGGCTCCGTGTTTCAGCGAGGGGGCTTGCGCCATGGGTGCAGGAAGACTGTTCTGCATTTTCAGTTTGCATCAGCGTGTTGGCCAAGGACGGGAGGTATTTCTTTGAATGAACACTGCACACCCAGCTCCAGGTCTCTTCCCAGATCCCAGCCTTGGGAAGCACTATCAAGTAAGCTCCAGGTGCTTGGCTGAAGGCCAGAGTCCAGGAAGAGTGCCTTCACCTCAGTTGTAAATAACAGACAGAGCAGATAGATGGACAGACAGACGGCACGGCTCCTTTCCACCGCTGCCTGCTGAAGCCCGTGAGCGAGGACCTGGTGAGCAGTATGGAAGAGGACACAGAAGCCACTTTCTCCCACTTCTTTTTCTTTAATAGAAAGACTCTTTGTTTTTATCATTCTACACACCAGTTAAGCGGTTTACAGTCAGGAGAAATGTGGGCAGGCCCGGGTGTATAGCAGACAGTAGACGATTTGCATTCCAGTTGCAGAAGAGATCAAAAGGCAATTTCAGTTTCTGCTTCAGTTGGAAGGTTCCCTTCAGTTCTGGGGCTGCTTAAACAGGACTATAGTTTTTTCCTTTAAATTCTGTTCTGGGGAGGGTCCAGTGATGTCCCAGGGAACGCTGGAAGGAAAGGGGCAGCAGGCAATGGGAAGCCACAAGTTTCCTCCCCTATAGGACCTCGAAGGTTGAAAGCAGCTTGTGCTTCTTCCATTCTTTAGGCTTCTAGTGTTTTCAAAAAAGAAGAAATGCCATAAGACGATGGCAAACACACCGTTATGTATGTTAAACGTTGACGTTTGGCAAAATAACACATTTAACACACACAATGCAATGACTGCGTGTGTGACTTCATTTGGGGATAATATCAAAAGTTTGTATTTAAGGGACAGGATGAAAACGAGCCCCCGGCCCCCACCTCAGCAGATGGCTCCCATGGTCCCCTGAGATGGCTTCTGTACAAGACCCTTCCCAGAGAGAATGTCTCCCCCCTCCTCCAGGACATAAACACCCCTTCCATGGAAAGCCTCACCTCTAGTTTGTCCACCTCCCCAAGAAGCAGTTTATACCTCAACTCCTTTTTTTTAGTTTCTCTTTTTTAAAGCCATAGACCTCTAAGAGCAATTTCACCTACGAGCAAAGTGTCCTCCATTTGTTTGGAATAAACCTGAAAATCAAAGCCCCTTTCTCTTCCTCTCTCCACCCTTCTTCACCACACACACACACACACACACACACACACACACACA